>RJWM01001366.1:0-158882 GCA_004363535.1 Dasyprocta punctata | reverse complement strand
TATATATATATATCTTGCAGAGGTTTGTGTGTTGTCATGAGTAAATACTGACTTTAGAGTTAAGACTTTCAATTTCAAGTTCTAAGCCCACCAATTTTACTTGCTTTGTTATCTTGGACAAGTTATATAATCTCTCTGGGTATCAGTTTCCAATACTATTGTAAAGAAGATTAAGATACCTACCTCACAGAGTTTCTGTAAAGATTAAATTTGGCTAACATAAAACCCTGTGCCTGGAATATAGTAAGTGCTCAATAAAATTCTAAGTCTCCTGGTTGCTGCTATTGTTTTTATAATATTCAATACAGCTTTATAATCTATTAAATTATGTAACTATCAAACTTACTACTTATTTTATGTGGAACTATGTAGAACTATTTTGTATCTCTTGAGATCTCCTTTACTTGTGAGATAATTCCAACTAAATAGCTTTTGTTCATTCATTCAATAAACATTTATTGAGTACTTCTCTTTTGCCAGGAATGATTTTAGGTGCTAAAGTTACAGTAATGAAAACAGAATTCTTCATTTTATAATGCTTGCATTCTAGTAGAGAAAGACAAAATATTAAGGATGAATAAGAAGAAAATACCAGCTTGTGATAAGATACTTCAATAACACACTGTATGGAGTGTTACCAAGGAATCAGAGATAACTTGGATTTAGGGGACAGAGTAGGTTTCTCTGAGGCATTTGGATGATGAAAAGAAACCAGTCATGCAAACGTTCTGGGCAAGGATGAGCAAATGCAAAGGCCTTGAGGCAGAGAACAAACCTGACAGCTTCAAGGAAAGAAGAATTAATTAAGGAAGACGTGTTGGAAGGAAGGACAGGGCCCGATCAGAGTCTTGTGGGCCACGATGAGAAGTCTAGATTTTGTTAATTATCCTGAGAGTAATTTTTGGAAATTATTAGGAAATTATTAGGAAGAATTATCTCATTATGGCATTCAAATCCAAAAAGAGTGTGATGCATGCTTGCTATGTGGTGATGGAGACTCTGTTACTGATAGTCAAGAGTAATGCGAGGAAGCCATTTAGGAGGCTGCTGTGGCAGACCGGGGTGGGAAAAGAGGAGACAGAAAAATGTTAAGATATATTTTAGAGGTAGAAGCAGCAAGGTTTGGTGATAGTTTGGATGTCAGGTAGCAAGATAGAGAAGAATCAGGGATGAGACTTGGGTTTCTGACTGAGCAATTGAAAAATGCAATTGGCAGTTTCATTTGTAGGGAACGGGGATGGGGAGGAAAGAGTGTTGGACGTGTCTACTCAAAGTGCTTGCCAGACAACCAAGAGGCATTGTTGAATAAACAGCTAGATATATATAGAGAGAAGTCAGGGTCAGGGTTATAAATTTACAAGTCATCCAGCATAATGGTGTTTGAAGCCGTGGCGGGCTAGATGAGATCACCAAGATAAGGAACAGATAAAGACAAGAAAATGGTTTGAGCCTAATCTTGAGGATGCCAAGATTTAAAGGTCAGTTAGAAGAGGACAATCTAATAATATTTATCCAAATAAACAATTCCACTTGGGTAAGAGTAGGACTGATCCAGATACAAAAAGACTTTAGACTTCCAATGCCATCAGGGATCTGTCTGCCTTCACCATTTTCCTTGCTCATGGTTTTACTTGGTCTTTCAATCTAATCCACTTCCATCTGTAGTTTTTAGAATGCTTCTCTCTGAAGAAAGGAGCCAGAATTTCAGTTCTGAATTCCATGTTAGTAAATCAAGAGAAGAATCAAAGTCTTCCTTCCAATTCAGGTCTGAAATAATGTAAGGAAGACCACTGATTTGACCTGGCTTAGTCATAAGCCCTTTCTTTGAAGCAATCACAAGCCAGGAGAACAAGTTAAGGTCAATCAGTTGATTGGTCCAGGCTGGTCACATACTCCATGGGCTCCCTGCTGAACTTTTTTTCCTGGAGAGAGTAGCACATTTCAGTTGGTGACGGAATCACTGAGTTAGGCAGATTTTTCAATTTGGGGTCTTTTTTCTGATTATAAATTTGATACATCTGTCCATATCTCCAAGTATAGTATGGCACAATAACTTGGGCTTTAGTTCTTCTTGGTTGAGATCTTTAAGTTTAAATTAACAAATTGTTCTTATCTAAGTTTGGACTGATGTACTCAATATTTATCTTGAAAAGAAAGTCGGTCATGGAAGGAAAGGAAAAGGAAAGAAAAGGAAACCAAAAAATCAGGAACATTCTGTATACCCAGAGCCATATGATTTTAGGGGTAATGTGTTTCCAGAGAGGCTCTAGGGAAGCTGGTCTCCAGGATCAGATAGTCTTCTTGCAGACCAGCATATGTCAGGGAAGATTAGGTGACCACTTATATATCACCCTGCCTACCTGCAGCTCTTCCTCCTATAACAAGAGGCTGAGATAAGACCAATGGAAGAGTCCTTGCCAATTCTTCTGCAGTGGATACCTCATTACACACTTAGCAATTGCCTCTTTTTACTGTAATTTAGGCCTGTTCCCAATTTTCACTTTATTCACTGTGTGGGAAAAAAAAATATGAAAGCATTCAACTTCTAAGCACACACACTTCAGGGAACTAAGGAAAAAAATGACCACCTAAATCTACTAACCAAAAAAAAAAAAATATGATATGAATAGCACATTCCAGAAGAGTGGCTTGGTTGGTCTATTTAAGATGCATCTTTCCGTCCTTGTCTCAGTACGTGTAGATCGCTATAAAAAAAAATGAACTCAAATTTGGAAATGTATAAGCAGCAGAAATGTATTTCTCACAGTCCTGGAGGTTGGGAAGTTCAAGGTCAAGACACCATGAAGGCACTAGTGGTGTCTGGTGGGGACCCTCCTTTCCATAGACCATCCTTGTGGCTGGATTCATACAGGGTGCAAACAAGCTCCTTCCCTCAGGGTTCTTCTTCTTTTTATGCTGCTGGGTACTGAACCCAGTTCCTTTACATGAAGCTACATCCTCAGCCCTTTAAAAAATTTTTTTATTTAGAGACAATATCTTGCTAAGTCACTAAGTTACCCGAGCTAGGCTCAAACTTCAGATCCTTTTGCCTCAATCTTTCAGAGTGCTGAGATCACTTTCCACCTCTTTCATAAGGGCACTAATCTCATTTATGAGGCTCTGCCATCATAATTTATTCACACCCAAAGTTCCCATTTTGTAAAAGCCATCACACTGTAAATCAGGCTTCAGCATATGAATTATGAGTGGACACTAAACAAAAGCAGTCCCCATTTATAGCTACTACACAAGAGGGCAGTTTCAGGAGGATTCCAAAGGCTGTACCTGCAAATACACCTGATTGCAATCTGTGAGCGCCAAGACTTCTTAATCAGGCTGTTGAAAGGGACCTCCTAAATGACCTCCAGTCTACAGCCAAAGGATGCTTATCAATTATCAGGGGATATTTTGGACCATTCTCATTCTTTGTGCTCCTTTCTCTCTTACTCTAAACTGTAGAGTCTGTCCTAAAGGTTGAGATTCGCTCTGAGATTCACGAAGGTCTACAGTTTAGCTCTTCTGCCCCTTCATAATCTTCATTCAGGAAACTAGATTATTATCTGCAGAAACATCCTAAGGGCTGGGATCTTCACAGGAACACAAGAAGATCAAATCCTTGTATACCCAGAAGTGGGAGAAGAAAACATCAATGGACAGTTAAGCTGTTATTCACTGGCAACTAGATGTTAATCCAAACACGATCATCGTTAGGCTGTTTCCAGTGGCTGGTTTGTTTTGTTTGTTTCTTTGTTTGTTCATTTTTAATCTTTCATTTTGGGCCATGGTGCTGTTTCTTTTGTTTTTAGTTAGTATACTTGGGTTGTTACTTTTTATTTGCCCCTGTAAATGCATGGTCTTAAAGGAAATCATCTGTGTGGTAGAATCAAGAATGAAGAAGCCAATTTAGATTGGGGTCAACAAGATTTTTACTGAATGAGTTGCTTCCTGAACAGAGTTTGATACTGTTGCATCCTTGCAAAAAAAGGTAGGATATTCAGGAATGTGACTGGAGGAGAAAAGCCACGACTTCCTGAAGGAAAGTGTCAAGTGGAGAGTGACACAGATCTTGGCAAGCTGCACACTCTTTAGGTCCAATGGATTAGATCCATGGATGCTGAAGGAATTGGAAAGTGTGAACTCCCTTAAGAGATACCCAAGGGATGTTTGTCCCTTAGGATATGCTTTCACCTCCTCCTTTGGAGTGTGAGTTCAAGGGATACATTTCTCCAATAGCTGCTAAGGAAGTGGTTGGCTTGCTCCTTAGGTGTGAGATGACACAAGTCTTTATCAGTATGATTCCCATGGGCCTTGCTTACAGACTTAACAAATCATCTTAGGTTACTGTTTTGGGTGACACAGGGAGTTTAAAAAGGAAGAGGAGACATCTTCTCCAAAAGCTTCATCATTGTGCTCCTAATGAAAAGAAAGTATGCAAATGTTACATGCCACAGCTAGGCTAGAGCACACAATGGTGAGAAAAGTTCCAGACAAGTCCCACACAAGGTGGATGGAACTAAGCAAGCACACAGGGAGTGTTGGGGGAAGGCTCTGAGCAGAGGGCTGGGCTGCGTTTCTGGGTTGGGAGTCAGGTACTAGTCCAGTCTCGGTACTGGGAGTCAACAAGGGTCCACCCATACCTAGAGGTGCTGAGAGTGATAAACTGGTATCAAGAACATTAAGACCCTAAAACTGAGGTCACAAAGAAGGTCAGGCCAAAAGGCACTGAAACTTCATGCTAGCATGAGGTCACAGAGTGAGGCAGCGTGGGCTGCACTCTCAGCTCTTCCTCTTGTGACCTTCATGATGTTGGGAAAGACCATACCTCTCTAGGCTCCAGTTTCCTCATCTGTGAAGTAAGATAACAATGTTTGCCTTAGGTAGAATTGAAGTATGACATACTTAGTGCAGTATCTGGTACATAACAAATGTTCAAAAAATGATAGCCATTATGATCACAAAAATAAGTAGCAGCCAGTTTAATCAGAAAAAAAAAGGCCCAACAAAAGAGCCATATTACCTAGATTAGTAAGGAGAACAAATTGATTTTTAATCCCATACACTTGGGTTTGAGCTCATTAAACTCCTCCTACCCTGGGCCAAGATTAGTCCTAGGGCCCAGAGCAGAACTGGGTCTAGAGGTGAGGATCAAGTGGCTCTAGCTGGAAATGAAGGAGGACAGCAGAGACTGGGAGCCAGGCTCTTCCTGCCATAGTTTAAATGATTGAGTAGGCTGTAGAATAGCATGCAGGAAAGGGATAGAACTTATTTTCACTTTCATCTAGCAGCATACCTAAAAAGACAAATAAAGTTCAAAGACAAATATAGTTCAAAATAAAGACTTTTTAAAAATGACAATTATTTTAAATATTGAGCCAGTAGCACTGAAAGAGAGAAGCTTCCTTTTTCAGAAGTGATCTAGCAAAGGATGGATTCACAGATGTCCTAACGGAAGAAACCTGAGTTGGGAGATTGGGCAGGTTGACCTCCAAGGTGCTGTCAAATGTGGCGACGTTAAGCTGTGACGTTCTGCTAGAAAGTTGCCTGCTCTTGAACAAAAGTCTAAGGGTTCCTGCAAAGTTTAAGAAATTAAACTTAGTCCGGTAGGCTTTGGTACTTGAGAGCATCATTTTTTCTCAGGGTTACCAGCGATGGTGGCCCTTCTGCAGGACTGTTGGCTTCCCACTAACATTGTGCTGCTTTTCTTTGCCAAAAAAAAATGTGGTATCATGGTGCCAGGAATGGGACAGAGGTGGTAAGAAGGTGGGAAGAGACGAGGAAATGGGAAAAAAAATAGATACAGATGAAACCTGCAATTAGTTTGTACTGTGCTATCTCTATAAAGTAGGCCTCACACTTGAGATCTGAAAGGTAATCATCTGAGATATCAGAGCCTGACTATAAATAGCCAAACTCCTGGCCTTGCAGCTGCACCCTGGGGAGGGGGGGTGGCAGGGAGGTACCCCTGGGGGTCAGGGCCACCCTCCCTTGATTCATCGTTATTAACTCCAACTCCCAGGACAGGAAGTATCTGACGGTGATTTATGCCCCAATCAACAGTAATTGCTGCACTCATCACAGGAAAGCAAGCTGCATGAAGAACACCTACACTAGACAAAGCTGCTGTAACCACCCAGTGGTTAGAATCGAAAAAGTGTAATCATGGTTCCACCCAGGAACTGTCTAGAACCCCACCCTCTGGCATCTCACTCATTCTAGGAGCTGCTTGTCTGGATTGCTGGTTGCTCTCCAGGTAGTCACTCCCAGCTTCCTGTCAGTAAATTATACAGCTCATCTCTCTGCCACATCCCCAGGAAGCCTGAGGAAGGGCCAGGCCAAACTGGGTTTGCAAACAGAAGCCTGGGAATCTCCAAACACACACACCCTGGAATAGGCTCACCATCTGATGGCATCTGTGAGCTGTGGCTCCAGCCAACGCTCTGCTCTGGGCCTCTTTGCAGGGGCTCCACGACTTCCTCACCTGAGCCTTGTAAGTATGTATTCCTGGGAGTGAGGGGCGTTTGGGTGGGAGTGCAACCCTAGGTGTGCTAGTGCAGTCCCCAGACTCCACTCACAATGCATCCCACTCATATGGCATGCAATTAATTATCTGTCAACAATTAAACACAATTTAGATTCAAAATTAAAACGTTTTAAAGTATGACTTTTGTCGTTAGATGATTTCTTAATGAACTGATGCTCAAAGAAAAATTACTTTGATGTGGGAGATTTAAAAGTATTTTTAGGACCTGGGATATAGCTCAGGGGCACAACACCAGCCTGGCAAGGGCAAGGTCCTGAGTTCAATTTCTGGTACTAAAAACAAAAAGTGTTTGTAGCATTAGAAAGAAGAAAAATACTGAAAAACGCTTCTTTACAATGTAAAACTCCACATAAATCCATTATGGTCAGGCTATTTTTTTTATGACTATGAACATTTCAGAAATGTAATATGAAACTTAAACTCGAAGCTTGCATGATGAACAAATACAATGAGTAAACAGGACCTTAGTGTTTCTGAGTTTCACCTTACCCTTGACTGTTCCTGTTCATTTCTGGCCCATAGCATGGGACCAAGCACGTAGTGAGTATTCAGTCCTTAACTGTCGACCCGCCTTCTCCCTGAGCCTTGGTCCATCACAGTAGATCTACACCTTCAGTTTCTCTGGTTCCTGTAAACAGTGGAAGCCATCCATG
This sequence comes from Dasyprocta punctata, assembly GCA_004363535.1. Lineage (NCBI taxonomy): Eukaryota > Metazoa > Chordata > Mammalia > Rodentia > Dasyproctidae > Dasyprocta > Dasyprocta punctata. Next base: position 151,688 of record RJWM01001366.1, on the reverse strand, counting down.
TAAAAGGAAGTGGGACTTAAGCAAGAACTGAAGCGTGCCCTGCCCTCCCTCTTCTGAGCATGCCTATGGTTTAATGGTATGATGAGGGGACTAAAGTATCTTCTAGACTAGGTCGCCTTCATCTGAGTTACGCTCTGCTGGTGGGGGTATATAGCAAATTGTATGGGCTCTGGAGAAGAAAAATATGCATGCCCATCCTTGTTCCTTCCATTATTAGCTGTAATGAACCTTAGGCTAATCACTCAGTTTCATTTACTTTTCCATAAAACACAACTACACAGCTAGGCACAGCATACACTTATTACTGTAAGTTCCGTGTCCTTCTCTTGTGTTGTTTTTTCAAAATTTGATGAGTCTTTTTTGTACTCCTAACTATTTTGGACAGAGAACATAGTCTTTACTCTAAAGAAATGTGTAGTGCAATTGGCTGAGTGATATATGCGACGCCAGCTTCATGATTCTGTGAAGTGTGTAGCTGTTCAGCGCCCTGGGCTCACAAGGGCCTGGTGCTTGGTTTAATGCTCTGTTATTGCAGTCTGGAAATCTTAATCACTTTTGAACAAAGAACCACTCATTTTAATTTTGTACCGGGACCTGAAAATTATGTAACTTGTACTGGATTTGTACATATAGGAGATACTTCATTCCTTCAAGAACATACATGGAATTGCCTTGCCAGCAGGACCCAAAGACCCAACACTGGAATGCTGATGAAATGCAGAGTGAAGGGGGGATTTCCTGAAGTTGATCAAAAGTGGGTGGTTAAGAATGAAACACTCAGTCCCAAAAGACTACCCCCAAAACATTTCTCATGGCGATTTTATCCAACAAAGAGCCCCTTTGCTGTAGGCAGTCCAGGATCGAGGGAAATACTGGGTCCTCTGGGCAGGCTGTCTCTCCTCATTCTGTCCCTTGTTTCACAGGTTAAATGTATGCTCCCCACATTGCTGGGAGATCTTGCTTTGGGAAGTTACTTTCATGCCAAGCCCCAAATGCATTTACTTGGTTTTTAGTTTCTCTCAAATTGTCAAGACTGATGAAATATGAGCTTTCTGCTCCTTTTTACTTGATATATATATTTTTTTTACCTCTACCCCGTCCTTCTGCCTCAGTTGTTCCCACATTAGAAATGTGCTTCTTTTTCTCTTCTGCCCAGGTTTAAATCCTGGCTTTGGTGCTTACTAGTTGCGTGACTTTGGGTACCTTTCTCAATTTCTCTGTCTCAGTTTCTCACTTGGAAAATGGAAATAGTCTGTCTTGTAAGTGTGTTGTGAGAATTAATGATGCTAATATAGACACAGTGTATTTAGAATCATGTGTTGCACATAGAAAAGGCTCAATAAATGCCAGTATCTATGAGCAATAGCTGTCATCCCTGCTTAGCTCCAATTAACCTATTGCAAAACTCTTGAGTTTCTACTTCTGAAAGCTCTCTTAAAGGTACCCTGTTGCTCCATCTTTGCTTCTCATTTCATTTTAGGTCACTATCTACTTTTCTTTCCTGAATTCTGCTGCAACCAATCTAAATTAAGCCCCAAGGCCTAATCTCACCCTCCTCACAGTGCCTAGCATCTGTCCTGGCATGCAGCAGGTGCTCAATATATGTTGAACAGGCCAACAGATGAATGAAGGAGAGCAGCAGTGTGATGATTCTAAAGTGTAAATTGGACAACCTTGCTCTGGTGCTTAAGCTCCTCGGTGTACAGGGTAAAACCCAAACTCCCTAACTTGCTCTGGCTCTGAACAGTTCTTAAGCATTTTTTCACTGCTAGCTTCTGCACCCTCGTGCCCCAGCTCCACCTCCTCCAGCAGCACCTCCTGACCACTTTGCTCAGAACTGCTTTCTCTCCTTGGGCGTTGGCTTAGCTGTGGCTTCCCTGTTCCTGGTTTACAGAGTATCCTATTCTGAGATCTGGCTGCCCACTGCTCACCTCCTCCACTGAGTTTAGCTATCATCTCCCAACTCCTCAAGGCTGGATCAAGCAGGTCTTCTACACATCTGAGAGCATCCCTAGCTAGCCACCCCCTTTTTTTTTGTCACACTCTTTCCCAGAATCGAAACTCCTCAATGGAAAAGCCTACACCTTATTCATTTGCCCTATTTTCAGTGTCTAACACAGTTTCTGATATAGAATAGACATTTAGTAAGTGATGATTTGTTCATCAAGTTAATGTGGCACTGTAATTACTTTATTTCCATTTTTGCCATTCCTCTAGATTGCAAGCATATCAAAGGTGGGCCCTGGGCTATTCTTGCTGACTCATGCATCCGCAAGGCCCACACAGTGCCAGGTCTGCAGAAGGCAAGTGATGCATGCTTATTAAATATATTATTAACTTTTAGACTTCAAAATTTGAATTCATCAGTCTGCACTTACTTTTTGTGGGCAAGAAATCCTGTTAGCCTCAACAACATATCCAGATGAGCTGGAGAAAAGAAAAATCCAGACTAAGAAAACAGTATGATGACAGATGAGGAATTATTAAGTAGTAGGGAGGGTTTGGCACGTGGTAGAAGGCTGGTAGGGCAGATGCAATGACATAGTGAGAAAGAGATTGAAAAGGACTTTGAATTCTAAACCATAAGCAATGGGGAGCCAGTGTAAGTTCTTGAAGATGAGATAGATAAGAAATAACCAATGTTATGGATTTAAAACCCCAAGCAGAAGGAATAGTGACTTGAACCAGCATAGAATCTGAGGTAGGCAGACCAGGCAGATGCCATGGCAGCAGGGACAGAACAGATGATGAGGAAGGAGGGAAGGAGAGAGGTGGTTATGAAAACAGCATCAGGCTAGTCTGGAAAACCTAAAGATGACCTGGGTCTAAGAGGAGGACAATGTTGTCACTAAGAAGAAAGAGCAGGTTGATGGGGAAGTTTGAATGCAGTGTTGGGGAACAGGTAATGAGCTCGCACTTGGACATGTGGGGTGAGGGATGAGTGGCCTTGGGGGTGCAGTGTGGCAGGCATCTGGAAGCCAGGCCCTGGAGAGGCAGGGAGCCTGCAGTGTGGCTGCCTCCTGGTGCTCCCTCTCTGGAGGGGCAGCCACACAGGCTGCCCGGCTCTGAGGGGGTGCCGGCGACCCAGGGCTGCATGGCAGCAGTCTTTCTGGGTGATGTTCACAAAATGTAATCATTAGTGAACAGTGTTGAGAGATGCTGAAGTACAAAACTTGTCATTTCTGAATAGCAGGCAGGCAGGCAAAGGGGGCACCCAAGATCAGGCTGGGCAACTCTGTTGCTTCCTTTAGACTAATTGCAATGCACCATGGAAGGCACTTCCAAGCTATGGAGGAGCAGGTGCTGTGGGAGAGTTGTCCAGGATGGGCCAGGGCTGGGGAAGGAGAGGACAGATGGAGGAGAACAAGAAGGGTTTAGGGGGATTGTGGTATTTTCCCCTTTTTTCTTTTTCTACATAGCACATAAGGAGGCAAGAAAACCAAGGATTTCTGTCAGCTGAGAAAGCTTCTGCAACAACGGAGATGTCAGCTCAGGAGCCAAACTGCCATTTCTGTTTTAATTGGAACCACTCTTCTCTGAGACGGTTGGGGGAGGGATGAGAGAAGGGTGGTGGAGAGAGGACAAGAGATAGAATCAAGCAATCAAGCAGAGAGAGAGAGACAGAGACACAGAGAGAGAGAGAGAGTGAGAGAGAGAGAGAGAGAGAGAGAGAGAGAGAGAGGAGCAGACAAGAAACAAGAGACAGAGCAAGGTCTCAGACAGGAAGAAGGACCCTGGAACAGTCCCCAGCCAGCCTGTCAGAGGCTCTGCTCCTGAGTCAGGTTTCTGGGTGGATGACGCAGAGAGGCCCGTGGCCACCTCCTACCCAGGATGGGCCAGCACAGCCCGAACTTAGCAAGAAATGAGAAAGGGGAGGGATTTGGAGTCTATTAAGTTTCTCTTCTTTCTTTATCATTTATGAAAAAAGTAAAAAAAAATCCTTTTTCATTTTTTTCCAGTGCCCTGACTCCTTGTGAAGCCCACACAGTTCTGGGTACATCAGGAAAACCTTAGCCCCTAGAAAGCCAGGGCACAGATCTATCTAATAAAGCCTAATCCTCCTCAGGTTCCTCAGCTTTGCCTGTAACAGGTGAGGAGCGGGTGCCGTCCTTCCTGCCTCCACCTTGCCCAGCTCCTTAATCCTGAGCTTTCCTGAGAACCTGAGGCTGTGCCAAAGCCGGGGCCTGAAAAGAAAGAGGTTGAGAGGTAATAAGGAAAAGGAAGCAGTGTGTGTGTGTGTGTGTGTGTGTGTGTGTGTGTGTGTTTATGCAAGTGTACAGACACATAAGAGAGGGACGGAGATTACAGATTAGAGATTAAGTGAGAAAAAGTGAAGAGGGAAAAATGAATAAATAAGACGTACAGGTTGGAGAAAGGGTGTGCAAAGTTTAGCCTTTGAGTATGTTTATCATTTGTTTCTTGCACCTGTTCTCCTCATAAGTATTCATAGACTTATTAAAATAGCACTTAAATGAAACCTTTAGAAATCAATAAATTCAAACCTCACTTCATAGATCCAAAAACCAAGGCACTGATGCTGAGAGAAGCTAAGAACCTGTCCTACAATCACAGAACTTGTAGGAAAAATTAGGATATAGGCCTAGGTCCCCTGGCATTTTTTTCTCTATGCTCTCAGAGCCTGGCACAATAGTTTTGTTGGTTTGGTCTTGGCAGGATGTAATCATCACTATTACTTAGTGCTTATTGTGTGGCAAGAGCTTCTAAACACCTTACGTATGTTCTTTCATTTAATGTTCATAAGGAGTAGAAACTATTATTCTCCATAATTCAGGCTTGAGGAGAAGGAACAGGGGGTTAAGCAAATCACATGACATTGGGCAGCAAGTAAATGGTGGAGCTGAGATACAAAGCAAGGCAACCTGATCTCAGTACTTGTTCTGATCAAGCATTTATAAGTGAAACATGAACAGGAGGGTGAATAAAGTCCCTGAAATTATTAATTGAGGACAGAACATTTTCCAGAGTGCCAAATCCTGTGAACTATAAAACAAAGAGAACTTCTCCTGGCTGCCCTGACATCGCCTGCTCATTTGCCTCCCCTGGTTCACAGGTCCTCACTGATGTCTAGCTGGAAGGCTGTTCTCTGCGTTGGCTTCTCCATCAGTCACACTATAGTAAAGTCAGGCTTCATCTTGGGTATGAGTGGCTTTCATAATTGCACTGAAAGTCATGCACTGAGCATCTACCTTTTGCAGACAGGCCATGGGGTCCTCAGTGGGATGACCTCTTCCTCAAGGATCTCTTGTCTCTTAGGAGAGATAAAGTCATAAATATCAGTGTTACAAGCTACAGAGCTGTAAGTTACACCAAGAAACATATTGATATAGATTGCTAAGAGAATTTATGGGAGCAGGAGATGGCTCTAAAATGGAGCACCATGGAGGACTTCCTGCAAGAGGTGGGCCTCAGGGTCAACCAAATTTGGCTCGGCAAAGAGGAAAAGGAAAGAAAATGGTTCTCATATTAAGAAAAGAAAGCAGGAATCCCCTGATGGACAGGAACACCCAGAACCTTGTTCATCTCATTTCCTCCCAGTCAGGTGACCATTCACTTCCAACTCTGTATACACAGGCCAATGGAAAGCATGTTATGCTCAGAGGGCCAGCGTGCTCTAGAGTGAATGCCAAATTCTTCATGCGTGTTGCCTCCTGTGGCACTCATAGCCACCCCATGCAACAAACACAGTCATCGCCTTCATTTCTCAGATAAAGAGATTGCCAAAAATGAAGCCATAAATATTAAAAAGCTTACCAAAGATGCCAGCAGTAAATGATGTGATTGGGACTTGACCCCCAGCTGACACCAGACCCTGCACTTAGATTACTGTGCTGTTTTGCCACCTGTGTGGTCTTTGGAACTGGCTCCCAGAGAGCAGGCACTTACAATGCCTACTCGCTCCAGTCCTTACACGAGCAGGAGCTTGAAACTAAATATAGTGTCAAGGAAGGAACCACAGACTGCTTACTGGGTTAGAAAAACTGGTATTTTGCACCTACAACAGGAAGCTGTGAAGTCTGTATATGTGTTAACAACACTTTGGTCCTAAAGATTTCTAGGGACTTTGGAGTGCAAGCCAAACATACCTAAGGTGCAGATAATCTGCAGAGCTCTAGTTGTACGTGTATATGCATCGGTCAGCAGAAAGACCATATTCATTTCTCAACAACATCTAACAACTCAGAACTCTACTGTAAATATCTGATGTATAAATTCAACCACAGGATCTCAGTCCTATAGAGACTCCTTTTTCTTCTCCTTTTCTTTTCTTTTCTTTTCCCTTCCCTCTGAATCCTCTTTCTTTCCTCTTCCATTTACTTCTTTTCTTCTGCTGCCTCCCTCTCATCAGGAGTTGCTAGGTCCCAACAGCATTTAAATGGAAAACATAGTATCTGGAGATTTTTTTCTGAACAAAGTCTAAAACTGAACACAGGGTTCCAGAGCTGTTACAGCTCACAAATTTGCTGGCCATACAAGGACACATCCTATTTCTCACCTGCATCTTATTGGATTCAAAGGGCAGAGCACATACTCCGGGGTGGCCCATACCTTAAGCTTGAGGATAAGATGGTCAATTTATGTTCCTCCCTGTGAACTTTTTCATGTTCCTGCCTGAGACAAGAAGATCTGGGGAAGGATGAGGCACAGCGCTGACTCATCCCAGCTCGAGGCATTCCAGCGGGGAAAACTGCTTGTCTTGAGGACCAGCTGCCTCAACCTGGCACCTGCAGCCTGGAGCTGCTCCCTCCTCACTGAACCCAGCAGCAGCCATAGCCACAGGAAGCACCTGTCCCTCCACCCCTCCCCTGCCACCTGGGCACCTGCAGCCCTCTGCAGCTACTCTCCTCCTAGCCAGCTTTCCATGGGACTGCCGTTGATGAAATCTGGGAGCTATTTTGAAATTTCCCCCTTATTTTTTTTAAAAAAGTCCAAACTGATTAGTTGATAATTACATGTTGGAACATCTGCTCTGATTTGTTTTATTCTTTCTATTTTGGAAAATTGGAATACACTGAAGTTTTGCCTTCTGAAATTGCCGGCCTGGCTCTTAGAATGTGAGCAGCCCTCCTGCTCAGCAGCACCTGGCTCGGCCCACAGCCCAGCTCCCAGGAAAAAAAAAACACAGCTCTCCTGCCTGAAATAGCCATGCTTTTGTACTTCCCTATCCCATCATAGCCTAGAAAGAGTTACAAAACCTCTATTGGTGTTGTGACTTAGCCACGACCCTGGAAGCTTCTGCTTTACCTGCCTCCAGGGTTTGGAGGTCCCAGGGAAGAACAGATCCAGCACAACCTGAAGTCAGATTGGTATGCAGGATGGCAGAATCCTCTCTGTTCCCTTCTAGCTCCCTGCTCCCAGGCAGCAATCTGCTGCTTGGCCAGTTTCCTTCTGGGAGTGTCTAGATGCTTCCTGTCTCCTTTTAAGGTTGCAAATTTGCACTGCCCAGCACAGGTTTGCTATTATTGGGATGTTAAGACCTGTTCAGGTTTGCTCATGACAGATTTCTGGCATCTGAAGCCTCTACACCTCCAAACTCCAAGTGGCTGCCATTCCTGAGTGATTGCTCAGAGCCTGGAGGTGTTGCTGACAGAGGCACAGCAGGACTGAGGACTTGTATGCCCGTTGTCATCTCTTCATCCAATTAGCATTTCTGGGATGCTTAGGAAATATCAGGGGTTAGCTGTGAGGAAGGGAGGGCCATCAAGGGGAGTCAGACACAGACTCTGCCCTAAAGGAACTCACGATGCTGTCCCACTCCAATCCCAGCCTCTTGCTACGGCCAGAATGGCCTCAAGAATCTAAAACACAAATATGAAGATGTAGCTCACTTTTAATTTCCATGACTCCCTATTGTTTTTATAGGTCTGCAAGTTGGTATGCAGGGCCGTGCTAGATTGGAACCTCAGTTCCCATCTCATCTTACACTCCAGTTGACCTCAGTGACTTGCAGCTCTCTCAGCCTTCACTGTATTTTCTGTCTATCTTGTCTTCATGTGTGCCCTTTCCTTTCCTTTGCCTGGTGTACTCTTTCTTTTGTTTTCCCTTCTCCCCTTCTAAATTACTCCTCAGATCTCTGCTTAGATAGGCATTTCCCCCACAATCTTTCCCTAATCCTCCAAACTTGATGGAGTTAGATACTCCATTTATGTGCTTCCACAGCATTCTGACTACTCTCTCGAAGACTTACGTCTTACTTCATCCACACTACCTGATTACTGCCCTGCCCAGGCCAAAAACTTATTGAGTTCAGGTACCATACTTTGCTTATTATACCATTTCAGGTATAATAAGCATTTTACTGGAATGGTTGCAGCTCTCATTTAGCATATGGGTGATCTACAGATGTTTGATAAGTAAGAGACTGAGTAAGTGAATAAATGGATAGAGAAATGCTCAACTTATTAGGAAGTGACATTTGCACAAATATAGTATTGCAAACTACTATGGTGTTCATAGTAGACAGGACAGGCTATGTTGTCCTGCAATAATAAGCAGCTTCCAAATCTCAATGGTTTATAAAAACCAAAAGTTTATTTCTTATTCCCATTATATTGCTCTCATGGGCCAGCAGAAATATTTTATTTAAAAATGCTAGCCCTAAGGCATCCTTATTTAAAAATGCTAGCCCTAAGGGATGCCAGAACACTACATCTTTGTGTTTCCATGAGTGCTAAAACAGGAAAAAGAGGATGCAATAAATTCTAGACTGACTTTCAAGGTGTCGACTCTTATGTGACAGATAATTTCTGCTTTTCTTGTATTGCTCAAAGCAAGTCATACGGCCCCATGAACTTCAAAGGGTCCAGGACAGTACAATCTGATCAAATGTCCAGAAGGAGCATTGAGAATATTTGGTAACCATCATTTATGCCTTTCGCAGAAAATGTGAGAAGAAAGAGTCCTTAGTAAGAAAGTGCTTAGTAAGGCTTTAAGAACAAAGTGGCATTTGATAGGCCTTGAAGGATGAGTAGACTTTAGGTCACTTAGTTGAGTGTGCTGAGCTGTGATGCTGCATGCTGGGAAAGCATCCCAGACTTCCTGTGTTGAACATCATTCAGATAAATAAGAAAAAGTTCCATCTCACAGGGAGTTTGTGCTCTAGCAGGAAGATAAGTCCTGACTGTGTACAAATATTCATAAAATATTCATGAATGCGATATGCACAATAAAAAGTAGAACAAAGTAAGAGAAATCACTTCCTTTTGCAAGCATTGCTTTATGCTTCTTAGAGATGAGCAGGATTTCAAGAAAGAGAGTTAAGAGCAAGGGAGGGGGCTGTAGGTGGAGTAATCAACATGGACACCCATGAGGGTAGGTATTCACAAAGCAAAATAACCAAAAGAAATACTCTCAGGATGACCCATGTCACAGATGCTTGGACATTGGGACAGAGTAAGAACTTCCTGAAATTGGGGACCATCAGGAATGGGAGTCAAAAGTAGGAGAGCAACAGCATTTCTTTTCTTTATCTTTTTTTCTTTTCTCTTTTTTCTTTCTTTCTCTCTTTTTTTGTTTCTTTTTTGGTACCAGGGATCAAACTCACAACCTCGTGCATGCCACACCGGTGCTTACTGCGCTGAGCTAAATCCCCAGCCTGTTTTTTTGTTTTTTGAGACAGGGTCTCACTATATAGTTCAGGGTGGCCTTGAACTCACTAAGGAGCCCAGGCTGGCCTCAAACTTGCAACACTTCTGATTCAGTCTTCCGAATGCTGGGATTACAGGTACATGCCACCATGCCCAACTTCCAGCATTTATTTTCACCAGAACTGTCTCTGAAGATTCAGTCCTGGAAGCCACCAACACAGCACAGGGTCTTTAGAAGGACTCTGGGAGGCTGCCACATGCCCTTCACAACTTCCAGAGAATCTCAAAAATGCACAAAGCATGCAGCCTCCATTCTGTTATCTGTCCCTAGATTTATCCATGGGGTGTGCAATCTTGTGGCTACCTCTAATTTTTCAACAATGAGCACACAATTCCAGCGGTGGTTTGGGGAAGCTGGAGACCCTCAATTCTCAAACAAAGCTAAATTAGAAAGATGGCTGCTTCACCTCTGGAGCTGCCCCCAGCCTCATGGAACTCGGGGTCACCATTTACAGGGGCCCAGGAGGGACTGGGTCAGCCCTGCTCACTTTGTTCTTCCTGGATCCACTGGCTACATTTGCTGACTTTGTTGCATTTCTCCTGTGACTTGATCATTTTTCAAATCAATTCAGCCTCAAAATAATATGTCAACATGGAGTGTTATGGTGAGCGTGACAATGATGAGGAATATGACAATGATTATTACTAGTTTTCGTTTTGTCTGATTTTGTTTTGTTTTTAGTTCAAATTGCTGCTGCTGAAGATGTATTTCCTGAAGCCAGTTTCCTGCCTCTCACTCACTTCACACTTTGACTCATTTATTTTTCCTATTTCCCCAAAGACCTTTTGACACTTTGAAAAGTGTTTTACTTAGATACAATCCCACTCTCTTACCTTGTGTTTCTTCCATTTCTCCCTTCTCGCTTTTTATTAATAAGTCATAAAGAAAGTGTTTCCAGGCAAATATCACTCAGTAAGTAATAAAATGTGGGGCAGAGGACAGAGCTATGTGGAGAAATAGAGGATGGGGAGGCAGCTGTTCCTGGTCTCCGAGCAGCAGGGGAGACTTTATCCAGCAACAGGCTTCGTGCAAGTGTGAGGGAAGGCAGTGAAAGGGCGCTGTGCAGCATGGCTTTATGGGGCCACCAGGACCTCCTTAATGCCAGCCAAAAGATGCAGTAGGCCTGGAGACAGGGATGGGCTTGCAATCCTGCAATATCTTTGCATCATTATTTGAACTGAATCACAGACTGGATGGGAGGCATCATGAGAGGCAGCATGTGGGTCTTCTGCTCTGGTTTTTACAGATGAAGACACTGAGGTTAATGACTGAGCCTAGATGAGTTTGCTAGGAACAAACTAGATCAGAATCCAAGTCCAGCACTTTAAACCACAGACATCAGTGCTGCCTTTGCAGTGTGAAGTGATAAACTCTTGGAGCCCACCTGCTCTGGCTTGGGAGTGGTTTGAATGGCTCTCAGAGAGCACACTGTGACTGACGGTTTTGTCCTCTGGGTTGTGGTATTGGGAGGTGGGACCTGGTGTAAGGTCCTCAGGTGACTGGGGCTCACCTTCAGTGGGGACTGTGAGACCTTAGTCTTTTTCTGCAGCTTGTTCAAGAGAGGATTGTTTGTTTGCTGCCACATACACCACTACTGTTGTCCTCTATGGTGTGATGCAGCTGGGAATTAGGCCAATATCAGTGTCATGTCCTTGAATCTCCAAAACTGAGCTATATAAATCCCTCCTTATTCATAAATAGCCCACGGCAGCAGCTGACCAATACACCACCCTAAGCCTTCTTCTGTTTTTTTTCCGCTTTCCTGGGATGTCACATACTCCACGGGCTACAGTCTGCTGACCCCAGCTTCTCTTCTCCCCTTAACTCTCGACTTCTAGATGCATGTAATTAATCAAGAGACATTTCTCTCTCAATGACTCACAGACACCCTGGGCTTTTTATTTTACCTACTGAAAGTTAACACTACCAGGATTTACTCAGTAAATGAAATATAAAAATCTCAGACTTCTTTTAGCTACTCTCTTTTCCTCAGCAATCACGTTTTACTTTAAAAGCCCTATCAAAGTCCTGCCCATTTCTTAAAAGCAGTTCTGCATCCAGACCTCCTGTGCCTTCATTGGTCTAAGGGTTTGTCTGCCTTCTGGCTCTTCCCTCACTGAGCTGTCTTTCACACTATACTAAAGATGTTTTCCTACAACTCAACTCAGATGTGCTCTTCTTAAGGCTAAGAACTTAATTATCCCATGAAGGCAGATTGAACTTGGCAAGGAGAATCTAGGGGATCCGTAAGAGAACTTCCTCACATCAGGCCTGGCCCTGGGCTCTCAGCTAGAGCTTGCTGAATAGGTGAGTCAGATATAGGGCCATGAATGAGCTGGGCAGTGAAATGAAAGAATGGGGGAGTTGCCAGCTTTACCTAGCTCTACAATTTACTATGTGCCTTCAGGAGAACTCCAAGCCACTCTGAAATCTGGATTCTTACAAAAGGTAGTGTTTAGTACTTGCTAGACTTGGTTTACAAGTTTGTCATGAGGATTGATGAAAGAAAGGCTAGAAAAGGTAACAACATTCAAAGGGAAACTAGTATTATGTTATGAGTTTGGCAAGAATCTGAAGATACTCATTGTGTGTAAGAAATTATGGTCCTGGGAAAGTCACTTCACTCTGGACCTGAAACTTCTCATCTGCAGATTGAGTATGGATCAACACATCTCTAATCCCTGCCAGTGCTGACATCCTGGGAGTTCAAGTTTAGATCCAAGGCTCTGTGTGTTCTCAAGGAGATTAGCATATTAACTGTCCCTGTCTGATGTCAAGAATTTATACCCTTATTCTGTCTCTGGATTTAGCCCTACTATTCTGGCTTCTGCTTTCATCTACTAATAAAATGATGAGAGCTCAGATTTAAATCGGAGTCTTTTCTTCTTCACATCACATATATAAGTTTTGATCAATGAACTTTGGTGATTGATTTAAATATATATATAAAATTAAGGAGCCAATCAGATCTTTTTATAAAGAAAAAGGCCTTAATTATTCCCAAGGCTGGCTCTGGTCCACACTCATCAAAGGACCCAGCAGCCCAGATCAAAGCCTGGAGCTGTGTGTGGTGGCCAACTCCTCCCTTGTTTCCACAGCAGTTGTATGCAAAGGAAAAAAAAGTTCTGAGTCCGTTTCTGGAAAACTGTCTGGAAGCCTCCAGCCTTTTCCCTAGGGCTCCTCCAGCAGCCATCCAGGGAACAAAAAGTAAACTTCAGCAGAAAGATTCTCAGGAGAACTGGGTTCCTCCCTTTCCTGTAAGAGGTTTGAGCCTAGGGGATTTGAGCTGGGGAATGAGAGCATAGGCAGGGGTTGCCTTGGGGATTCAGAAACTGGAAGTCTAAGCCTCAAGCACTTAGATGAAAAAAAAAACAAAGCAAGTGCATAAGTGCAAACAATTCAGGCTGACAAACAGTGTGGCAGCCTACAAGTTACTGCTACTCATGACCATTGTATTATACATGGTAAGGCAGCTACTTTATGCTCGCAAATCCTTAATGACTCCCCCTTGCTTACAGAAGGAAGTCCAGACCCTTTATTTTGGCATTGGAAGGTCCCTCACAGTCTGCCTACCACAGACCTCTCCATCCTTCTTCTCCACAACACTGTATTCTGGACAAAGCACTCTCTTCACTTTCTTTGCTTATATACCATGTTCTCAGAAAACCCTCCATTATTCATGTTTGCTTCTCCTGTGACACTGCTTCTTTCTATATTACCCTTTCTCCATTGATGAAAACCTTCCCTCTCCATAGCTAACTTTGTTTATGCTTCTCTTAGCTCATTCATTTATTCAGCACATGGCAGGGCTGGGGAAGTTTCCATTATGGACAAGACCCTGATCAAAGGTTCTTCGCAAAGAGGACTGAGACAATTCCCTACGGTAGGGCAAAAGGCAAAGAGATCTATGAACAATGACGTTAAAGTATGAAAAGTACGGCAGCCAGTACTATCTTGAAATTTTCTAGCAGCTGTATTTTAAAAAAACAAAAAGACTGATAAAATTAATTTTAATAGTAAATGTTATTTAACCTTGTAAGTTCAAAATGTTGCAATTTAGATGTGTGACTCTGGATCCATTTGTTAGCTCACATTTGGTCATTGGAAGTACATTGGATGGCATAAAAATGGCACAGGAAGTAACACATTTAACTCTGGTGAAGTAGGAAGGCTACACGGTTTTGGGAGCTTAGTGGGGTTCATTTGGGGGAGAATGGAAAAAGTGCTTCCCAATCTGTGGGAAAAGTTGATGGAGAAGCCTGGAGGCAGTGATAGTGTGGATTGCACATAAGTACATGAGGAGGTACAAGGTAGAGTACATAGCACAGATGGCTAAAATGAGATGGGGAAGGAGACTCCATGTGCGTCCATGGATTCTAAAGGACTTAAGTGGTCCTCTCTGTGATTTACACGAATGATCTTGGCAACTTGAGGGAGAAGGGGCTGGAGGCGAGAAAGATTCCAGCAGTCCTAGTTAGTTGAGCAACTGTGATGAAAACTGCTGGGGCTCGCCAACATCTACCTGGGCACACTCTCCAACTACATTCTTTAGCCCCTGTACAGTCTATTCTTTTGGTGAGAAGCTGAAGAAAAAGGGAGTTTGGTGTCATGGTTTGGGTTTGAAACACCTCCCAAAAACCAAATGCTAATGGTATAGCTGGCAGTTAATGGGCTTTGTGGGAAGCGATTAGATCATGAGGGCTCTAAATTCATTAAGTGGACTGATCCTTTGATAGGATTACAGTCTGATGGCAAATTAATCTGGAAACAGGAGGTGGGATCTAGTTAGAGGGAGTAGGTCACAAAGGGGTGACCTACCAGAACATATATGGTCCCCACCACCTTCCTTTTTGTTCTTACACATGCTTTCCTACTCGGCTTCCTGGCTACCATGAAGTGAGCAGCTTTCCTCCACCATGGCCTTCCACTATGATGCTTCTCTGCTTTGGAACTGACTGATTATGAACTAAACCTCTGAAACTATAAGCCAAAAGAAACTTTCCTCTGCTCAGTTGTTTTCCTCAGGTATTTGGAATCAACAATAAAAAGTTGACTAATACACTTGGGAAATAGTATTCTTAATACCTTTGGCCCAGACCAGACACACTCCTGTCCATTCATGGTCCATTGGAGTTAGTGAGTACCCTGATAAGGAATGAGTCCACAGGAAAAACTAAAAGAGGATCTTTAGATATTTTGACTAGGTGGTAAAAGAAAAAGAGGGCTCAGAAACTAACTTAGGATCTTAGAGAATGGTAGAGCCACTAAATGAATGAGACTGGCTGACAATGTAGAAGACGGCATTGACCAGCCCAACACCTGCCAACCTAACATGAATAGTACTTTTAAGTAATCCTTGAGAGGTGGAGGTTATTGTTATAGGAGCTAGCTGAGTCTGACTTAAAAGGAAGCTCTTGCTCCAGTCTTGCCCCTCTATTTGTTTGTGGTTATTTGGGATATATGTGTATTTGTCCTCTTCTCTCTCACACATGTTGGGATTTCAGAAGACAGGGACTTTTGGAGTGTGCCTGACTTGGCTTTCTAACTCTCCCCTCCAAAGCACAATGTTTTGCTTGAGAAATAATAGATAATTGATTGAATAGCCAAATGATTTATTAATTCAATACATCCTTAAATGTCTATTTCAAATTATATCCCTAATATGGCTGTTTTTCACCACTTCTCCCACTAAAAACTGATGCAAGCCAATGTCATGTCTTGCCTAGATTATTACTACAATCTCTTAATTTGCCCCTCTCCTGTCCTTAATTCTCTACATTCTACTTCCACACATTGGTCTGAAAGTTCTGGGTAGAAGTAAATCAGATGCCAATCCTTTGCTTAAAACCTCAGCACTCCCATTTCACTCTTAGGAGTAAAAGCCATGGTTTTGATGATGATAGGCAAGAGCAGAAAGGGATGGACATAATCTGTTCTCCCTCCTCCCATTACTTTTATGACATCATCTTCTACTTATTGTCCCCTCTCTACACTGGTATTTTGGTATTTTTCAAACATATTCTCACTTCAGTGCCTTTGCACTTGATGTTACCTCTGTCTGAAATGGCTTTTCCCATATTATCTACATGGCTCACTCTCTCACGGGGCTCAGATCTTTCTGAAGTGTCATTTACTCCATAAAGCTTTCCCGGACCATGTCATCAAAATTGCAACCCAAGTCACTACATTACTTTTTCCTCTTTTCTGCTTCATTTTCTTCTTAGTACTTGTTACTCTCTAACATACTAAACATGTTATTCATTTATCTTTGTTTCTTTTTTTCTCATTCAGTGGAATTAAATATCTAAGAGGCAAGGAAGTTTCTTTGCTATGTCTCCAGTGCCTTGTCTGGCACATAGTAGGCAACTGATGAATCTTGGTGAAATGAATGAATAATGAATAGCTAGAGATAAGCAAGTGGGTAGTATCAAGATTGTCTGTGTGTGGTGACAGGGACACAAAAAGGATTCATGGCAAAAGAAACACCTGAAACCTAAAGATGAGTCCAAATTGGCTAGAAGAGAAAGTGGTAGGGAGGTCATGACAAGTGAGAAGAAGAGCAAAGCAAAGACTAAGAGGAGAAGTAACACAGTGCACGGAACTGCTTATTGTTTGGTGTGCTAGAGTAAAAAGCACAAGGTGAGGAGGGGTGGGAGATGAGGCTGGGAGGTAGGCAGAGGCTGAATGACAGTGTTTTAGGCAGTCAGTCCCCATGATAAGGGACTTCAATGGTGAATGGTTTCAAGGTACAGTTCACTCTGCTTCAAATAGGTTGTCCTTGTATCTGTGCAAAGAACACATACAAGCAAGTAGAGTCAAAGAAGGGAAAGGGAATATAAACAGGACTTAAGATATGTTATGTATGTGTGTCACTCCCCACAAAGAATGTAAACATTATGTACAACAAACATGTACTAATAAGAAAAACGATGGTAAGAAAGGAGAAAAAAAAAAAAAAAAACATTGGCTGAGAAGGTAGTTGTGGCAAGCCAGGGGTGAGACCATAAACATCCATTGTAGGATGGTGGTACTGGAAATGGAAAGGAAATGAAAGATTGTGGGAAAGATAAAACTGACAAGATTTGGCAACTGCCTGGTGTAGGGGATGGTTGCATCTTTGGCTTAGAGTCGAGCATGTAGGCATCAATCCTGATAAGTGAGCTTACAAACACACACAAGAATGGGTTTGAGAAGAAAGGATATGGTATGGACCATTCCCATGGAGATATCCAGGGTGTATTTGAACACAGTCTGAACCCTGGATCAGTGATCCTTGCGGGAGAAATAGATTGAGGATTCAGCAGCAGATAGATTATGAAGGAATGCATGTGAGTCCAATGCAAGGGACAATTACCCAAAGCGGTCTGTGATAGCTTAAACTGCAAGTGGGGAAAAGCAGATAATAGGTTAGTGGGATTTATATCACTATTAGGGACACAGCATTGAATGTTATATCCAAAGGGCCAAGAGGAAATAAAGGATTATAGCAGAAAAGGAAGACATGCCATAAAGTTTTTTTGTAATCTGATAAATTAGCAATCTGGTACAAAAAATAAGTGAAGAAGAGTGGTTCAAATTGGAGACCAGGAGCGGCAAATTGGGTTAAGTTTAGTGAAGGATATGGTATCTTGAAAAATATGCCCAAAAGAACCCTTAATGCTGATACTCTTTTTTAACCACAGAACCTCTTTCTACAGTGGCATCCTGTAAAAGACTAAGAGTTGAAACTAATACAAGAAGAGCTGCTCTGATTGAAGCTGGTTTGAACCCCAAACCTAGCAGTTGGCTCCTGGGTCTCCTTTCCTCTGAAAATTCCTGGAACAGAAGACTGAGAAGTACTGTGGTAGTGTAAAGGACACTGGGCTTCACATAGTTAACAGAGCACCAACCACCTGCAGATGGAAGTCAGAATTTCCAACCCAGTTCGACCTCTTACTGCTTTGTCTACTTTGTGCCATGACATGTTGGTTCCTCTCCCTTTCTGGTGTAAGGGATGAGATGGTTTTACTGGCCCCTTTCTGTACCAATATTCTCCAGGAATGCAAAGGGCATATCAACTGCTAAAGATAGGGCAACCAGTCCTGTGGAGCCTCCCTCTCCCCCAACACCTTTTATCCTTCTGCACACCACACTCTCAAAGCTTTAGAAAAAGCTCTCCACTTTTAAAGCGGTACCTTTACCACCTTATTACCTCTAACAATAGCATTTTTACCAGCCTGGTCAGATTTTTGTCTTTCTTGCCCAATGACTATATTTTCCAAGAAAACAAGCTCCTTCAAAATACACCGCCCTTTGCCAAGCAGGGGAGTGCCACATTATCTGGGGTGGATGCCGGCATTTAGAAGGAAATAATTTTCTTTCGTCTGTCCAAGTAAATCTTTTCCCAACACTTGTAAAGCTGATTGCTGCCAATTTCCAGCTGGAGAAACACAGCCATTTAGAGGGAGAGACATTAGTGACTAGAAGATACTTAGAGCATTTAAAAATGGGGACTTTTCTTTTGTTCCAGGTTGTGTATTCTTTTTTCTTTTTTTCTTTCTTTTTCAGTGTTATTAGCACTTCTGTTTCTGAGAAAAGAAGTGGAATACATATATATGTGTATATGTAAGTGTGTGTTTAATACACACAAAATGTATAATGAAAATATGTTTAGATTATATATGTATAATATATGCACATATGTACATAACAATGAGTATATGTTTATGCACTTTTGGATGCCTACAAATATAGTATGGGTATATTTGTGCATGCAACTTTGTGCTTGGGGAAAGAGGAGGAGGGAAGACAGAGAGAGCTCCCTTTGAGCTCATTTCCCTCCATCGCTGTCCAGACATGAAAGGAAAGGAAGCAGGCATACGCTGAGCTCCCATCCTGGCCTCTGCACAGATTCTCCATATCGTATGCACCAGTCGCTGCCACTTTTACCACTTGCAACTCAAGCATGGGAAAAGGGGAAAAGAGAAATAAAATAAAACACTTCCTCTAAAGAGCATAGCCACGGGAATCGCAGGACTAACAGCAAATAATGATTTCTTCTTCTGCTTTTTAAGTAAATACTGCTGCACAATGAGCTATTGGGCAGGACAGGTGCAAAATAATAGACTCTTTTTCTGGTCTCCCTAGCCCCCATGGGGCCACTGCTAACTGCATCAGGTACTCAATTTTCTTTTATTATTTAAAAATGTGTTTGTGGATTCCTGGGGGGTGGGGAAGGAGGGGGTGAGCCCTGTTCTTGAATCACCAAGAGGACTGCTTAATTTATATTTTTGGTTTATTAATGGAAAGCTACCTGACGGTCCCAAGATTTGTCTTCCCGGGAAGGCTTTTAATGCATCTGTCCAATGCAATGGGACTTGGGGAAAAAAAAAACAACTCACTTTAATCAGCGGTCTGAGTCTTATGGGGAGAGGCAGCACATCCAGTGCAAGCAGCTCTGACTGCAAAGAGGAAACTGGACTCCTACTGGGGTTCAGGGCAAGCTTGCCCACCCCCACAACCTGGGCCTCAGTTTCTTCTTCCATGAGAAAGGAGGAATAATGCCCTTCTTATCTATTTCAAAGTGCTAATGATGAGAGTATTTTAACCTCATGATAGCCTTGAAATATCATACGGCCTCAAGAGAGTAAAATGGCATAGTAATAAGAAAAATGTAAGAGGTTATGCTTAATAATGTTTTTATTCAATTGGGTATAATTAATCCTTTCTCGTTCTCTATTCTGAAAGCAGTTCATCACTTCAGATAAAGTCAGACACGATCACAGAAGCATCTGGCTGGAAAGGACCTAAGAGCTCATCTCATTTAGATCCTCACTTTCAGACTGGATATTGCTGCACTGGATTCAGGTTTTTGCATCCTGTATTCAACACAAGCTTCTCTCATTTTCCAAGGAAAAAAAGTATAAAGAGCGAACCTGGAGCGTCAAGCAAACATTTCTAGCAATACTGCTTTAGACTTGTTAATTGCAAAATATATAGATCACCTCCGTTTGCCTGCTCACCCCTTGCCTTCTTACAGAATAAGAGTTATTTATATAACCTGAGGTGGACCACCCAAGCATTCTCCTTATTGTTGTCTGTCCTCCTCTGCTTGGTCTTTCTTGGCAAAACTGCAGGAGCAACCCAAGTCTGCCACCAATGGGAACTGCTTTGAATTTTGAAAGGTTGTGAGATTTGGGTGTGAATGCAGGGTTATAAAAGTTCCTTCTCCCCTCTTACTCCTTTCATCACTCTGGATTAATTGGTGGAAAGTTTTAAGGGCAAGAAAGGTCTCCCTACATCTGAGCTGAATGTTTTCTGCTTTGCATCTTGGAGCACTGTCTTTTGGAAAGCCTGGTTCTCTGGAGACAATTCCCTCATCACTGGCTGGGCAGGGATCTTGGTGTACCCAGCACTTCAGGCTCCCTGGTCCCCCAGATTGTCTTTTGTGCCTCCATGTTAGCCATGGGCCAATGCTTACTAAAATTCTCTTCACAAGGATTCCTAGGAAAAAAGACCCTCCACTATCTACATCCAAATTCATATTTGTCATTAGGTTGGTAAACTCTGCTCCATTTTATATCCATCTCTCTCCTTCCTGGCTTATATGGGGATAATAAATTAATTCATTAGCATTCATTAAGAACTCTTTCCAATTTGGGTGAGTAAATTCTGGTTCGAAGGCCAGGGACATTTGTAGGAAGAAAAAAGGGAAGGTTTCAAGAATATGTCCACAACAGAGGGCATTACCAGTAGTGATGAGGCCCAGAAGGCACTGTTGCCAAGGGCTTTGGTCACCTGGGGGCAGCAGTCCAACAGTGGCACTGATGGGAGTGGGGTAGCACATCCCACAGGCATCTGTTCATCTGTTTGATAGACACAGAACCCAGTCAACTGAAGACAAGCTGTCAACCTCACTATTCTATACATGAATAGATCTGACTTTTCCACCAGTTAGAGTGGAGGACAGGATTTTGGTATATATAGATATTAAGAGCACCAAAGTGCCAGTGTCAGTGGATTTCAGTTGTGACTCTGCAAGGTTCTATCTATGTGACTTTGAGTTTGTTGTGTAACTATCAAGCCATTCTTCCCTTATCTCAGAAATGGTGATAATGGTAATACTTAACTCACGAGGTTGTTCTAATGATACAGTGGAAACTTGAAAATTACTGGCATACAAGTGGTTAGTTAATGTTAGATATTGTTTTAGTCAATCCAGGCTGCTGCAGCTGAATACGTGATAGATTGAGTGCTTAAACAACGAAAATTTCACAGTTCTGGAGGCTAAGAAGTCCAAGATCAGGGTGCCAGCATGGTCAAGATTTTGGTGGGAGCCTTCCTCCTGGTCTTAATTTGGCCGTCTTTTTATTGTGTCTCATTTGGGAGAGATCAGAGAGAGAGGAAGCAAGCAAGTCCCTTAGAGTCTCTTTTAAGGCACTAATCCCATTCAAAGATTCATCATTTTGACCAAAAATTGCTTCTGAAAAGCCCATTTTCAAATACCATCACACTGGGGATCAGACTTCAACATATGAATTTTGAAGGATACAAACATTCAGATCAAGGCAGGCATTGTTATTATCTATCTCCTACCCCATTCTCATCTGAAAGACTCTTTACCTATAGCCCTGCTATTGCAATATATCTTAGGGTGGTCTTTTGTCCTGTTATGCTCTTTAAATGTCAGTTCTTTACATCAACTTCACCTCAAGGAAAAATTTTAAAGCATACCTTTAGCACTAAGAGAAAGTTAAATGTTCCCTTAAACATATGGACAAAACACATAAATATCTACAGATACTCATATATATAAACTGGTGGAACATTTTCAGAGAGCAAAATGACAATATGAATCAGTAGTTCACTTTTTACTAAGTAGACCTATTAATGGAACAGATGAGAAAACCCAGAAATAGGCTCAAATGCACATAGAATTTGGTGTATGATGAAGATGACATTTCAAGTTAATGGAGTACAGACAAATTATCAATGAATTTAATTGGGATAACTGGTAGCCATCTGATAAAATATTAAGTTGGATCCTTATGCCATTTCTTATGCCAAAATAAATTTCAGGATAAAATATACAACTGTGAAAAAGGAATCCATAAAAGAGTGATGAGAAAGCTTGGGAACAATAATTTGTAATGTCAGAGTAAGTAAAAAACTTTCTACTAAGATGTCTTAAAATTTGTTTCCATAAATATATAATTTGTTAAGTGGTAAAAGGCATGAAAAATATTACTGTGCGAAATACAGCCTACATTTGTGATAACTGTGACTAATATTTCTGCAAGCAGATTCATCTGCCAACTTCAAATTTGTAAGTAAAAAAGTTTCAGTGGACTGTTTTGGTTCCACAAAGAAAAATGCCCTAAATATGGGGAGATTATGTTCCTCTGGTATACAATGGATTAGATACTGGATGAAAAGAAACTTTCACTTTGCCACTTCTAGATTTTCTGTCTCAGAATATGTGGAGGATGGCAGAGAGAAACACTAATCTGGGAAAACAAAACAAAATAAAACATGTTTTTCTCAATATTTCCCCCAGATTTCCTATCTGAAACCACTGAGTTTGTAATTTTTGGAAAGATAACACTGAGGATGTATTGTATGTTGTGAACCCCCAGCCCCATGGCTTGTGGGGCCACACTCTATAATCAGATATATTTTTATTTGTGCAGCAAACAAATGGATATTCACACCAAATGAGATAAATGCAATCTCACAGCAGTCCAGGTCAAGTCTTATACCAAATGACTTTTGGTATTGAATTTTTGAAACTCTTAGTTTTGAAGTGCTATGGATAAGAGAATGAGTGCTTATTCAAAAAATGGCTACAAATCAGTAGAGAAAAAACAACAATCCATTAGAAAATGGGCAAGTATATAAACAGTTCATAGAAAAGGAAACACAAATGGTTCCTAGGCTTACAAAAAGGTTATAAACCCCTTTACTAATGCAAAATGGAAGATACAGCTACAAGGAACCAATTTCATACACTGGGTGGCTAAACATCTGAAAGTTTGATAGGTAATTGGTGTTGAAAGGGTGAAGAAACACTCTCCTGTGTTGCTCATGGGCACATATTATAGAACAACTTCTAAAAATATTCTTTAACCAAGATCAATAAAAGTTAAATTAAACATGTACTTCTACATCTAAGCTTATTTTAGATGTATGCAATGATAGGACACCGATTAAAACATTACAAAAACGTTAAAAGCATAATGCAGTACAATTTCACGTAATATCTAAAACGAGAGTGACTAACCTTTATGTATTGACATAAAACAGTACTCAAGGCAAATACTAAGAAAATAAACCAAAATGCAAGCAAACAATAAAAACAATGTGTGTAAATTAGGTTTATTAAGGTACACAATCTGTGGGAAGGTAAAGAAAAATTTGATGAAATTGTCATTTTTACAAATCAAATTGTAATGTACATCAAATAAGGTAGCAGTTATTGTCCCTGTGTAGGGAAACTAAGTGGCTAGGATACAGAAATGAGATATTTTTCAGCACATATATTTTGCCCCCTATGCATTTTGAGTCGGGTACAATTGATAAGGAAAAAAGAAAAATGACTTCACATCATATTACAGAAACCATCTAAAGGTCCAACCATATTGGATTGGTTAAATAAATTATGATATCTCTATAATGGGCTAGTATGCTGTTTCAGCAATCAAGTTGTAGAATAGCTTATATATATGGAAAAAATAGTTTATGTTATATTCATAAATCTAAAATATGGACTAGAACAATGGAATGTTGCTATGTATGTAAAACAAAAAGTAAAATGACATGTAACCATACAAATAAATGTTGCTAGGAAAAGACAAAAAATATACATACCAAAAATTTTTTCACAAATATTTGGTGAGTTCTTGCTGTACACGAGAAATTCTTCAGGATGCTAGACCTAGAACAGTGGGCAAAATAGTGGTGGTGTTATGGAGCATAGTCTAGTGAGAGACATGCAAAATAAAAAAAGACAAAAGAAAATTAGAGTTATTCTAGAAAGAATAACAACAAAATAAGAGTTACTCTACACTGGATTGTTGAAGAGTTGGCATTTTACCTAAGACTATATTTTTATTTCTTGACTCATGCTGCTTTCCAGGTAAAGTCTGTTTGAGTTATCTTCTTGATCATCAATTCTTTTCTTTTACTAGTATGTCAGCTGTTAAACCCATTAATTGAGTTTCTACTGATATATATATATATATATATATATATATATATTTGTTTTTGTTTTTGTTTTTGTTTTTGTTTTGCAGCGCCGGGGATCAAATTCACAACCTCATGCCTGCCAGACAGGCGCTTAAGCTACTGAGCCAAACTCCTGGCCCTAGTTTTTTGAGGCAGGGTCGCACTATGTAGTTCAAGCTGGCTTTGTGCTTGCGTTGTAGCCCAAGCCGGCCTCGAATTTACAATGCTCCGCCTACCTCAGCCTCCCGAGTGCTGGGATTAAAGGCGTGCGCCACCAAGCCTGGCTACTGCTGTATTTTTAATTTCTAGCAATCCCATTGTTTGTATTTCAAATATTCTCGGTTGTTTCTTTATAATGTTGCATGAAGATATTTTTAAGTTTAACTTCTTCCTCTAAATAAATATATATTGTCAAATACAAACTGTTATTCCCATATAAAGTGTTTGTGGGTCTGTTTTTATTATCTGTTGTTTATGTGGACTTTCCCTTGTAATGTTTTTTGCTTTGTATCTTGGTAATTTTTACTGCATTTTATTCACTGCCCTAGAAAAAATTGTTTCTGGGATTTCTTTTAAGCCTAGAACCACTTCTTACAAAGACAATTTGCGTTTAGTTTGTTTTACTGTTGCCTATGCGTACTTTCAGAGTTTGGCCACAGCAAACCAAGTTCACAGCTTTTTAGGTGCCTTTCAGTTAACAAGAATTTAGTTCACAGATTTACTAGAAGACAATTTGATACTTACAACTTCTAGGGAAGAATTTTCTCTCCTTAATCTGCTGAGGTCTAAGGAAATCTTATAAATCCCAGAAATAGGGTTAATAAAACCTGTTCTTTGATGCCCCAGCTTTGTCTGCCAAGATAACTTATGTACGTCCTACTTTAGGAAGCTTGAGTTTTGACTTTTTTGTCCATTTTCCCAAGAAGCTGTGATTTCTCCAGTTCAGCAAACACCATAAGAGTAAAAACTCAGTACTGGATGCTCTCAATTTCTAATTTCCCATAGATTTTGACATAGTCATTCTTCATCATAGGATCAGCATTTTGCTGCTTTTAAAAATGATTCATCATTTGTACATGTTTTTAACATAAGGTTGTCCAAATAAATAAGCCTGCTTTATTCTCAGAAACAGAAGTTTATTCTAAGAGCAGTTGGGAACCACTGAAGCCATTAAGCAAAAGAATGACTTCATTGAATTCATGTTTTCTTTAAAAAATCACTATACAATATGGATAATATAGTGGAGGAGGCAAGAATAAAGTCGGGAGGCTTGATGAAAGCCTATTGAGTCATCTCGGTGAGAAGGTAGCTGGAGCTAGAGGGTGACAGTGAAGAAGGAGAGACAGATTAAACTGTTTCCTAGGTTAGGCTAGAAAGGACTTGGAGACAGTTGTACATTGGAGGAAGAGACAGATCATGTAGGATGACCCCTAGTTTCTGCTTTAGACATCTACTTGAATTATGGTGCCTTTGAGGGGTGCCAAGATATAAGGACAGAGCAGATGGCGCCAGTTTGCTTCAGCATCATATGTGTATGTGTAGAATTAGGAGTTCAAATGTAAGTTTGTAATGCTTGATATTTATATGAGATATCCAAATATTACTATTACTAGTGATTATTTCTGGGTAGTAAGATCAGAGAAATTTTCTCTTAACCCCCTGTCTTGACTGCTAAGCATGTATTTATTTTTTAAGGAAAAATGTTGTTTTAAAATAAAGACAACCCCTGTACACCACAAAAATTATCTTTCCTGTTGAGGTCTTGAAACTGGTTACCCCTATTAACATTT
Source organism: Dasyprocta punctata (assembly GCA_004363535.1). Lineage (NCBI taxonomy): Eukaryota > Metazoa > Chordata > Mammalia > Rodentia > Dasyproctidae > Dasyprocta > Dasyprocta punctata. The sequence continues at coordinate 126,030 of RJWM01001366.1, read as the reverse complement.
CCTTCCTGTTTTCTTTTAAATTTTGCATATTATATGTGTGGGTGTGGGTGTGTATCTAATATACTGTAAATTATTTTAGTGTCAGAGGATGTGTCTGATTTATTTTCTAGCACTTCTCCCATGTATCTGTTCCCATTGTTCTGCACATAGTAAATGCTTAATAAATACAGAGTACCTGAAAGCTTTGACACATTAAGACACTCAATAAGTATTTCCTCATTGGGTTATACTTCAGACTTCCCATAAAGCCATGACAATTACAAACCAACCCATTTTTCCATCCAGACTGTGAAAGCTGTATCAGTCAGAGCTTACTTTTCATGTTAACCTCAGCATGTTCGTCAGCTGTCTGTACTTGATATGGGCTACTTACAAAGTAGAGAGGTTCATGGAGCTCACGGCTTTGGAGGTTCATAGCAGATGGGGAAACATCATGGTGGGAGAATGTGAAGGAGCAAAGGGTCATATCCTCAACCAGAGCAGAGATGAAGAAGAGTGGGGAGGAGCAGGTATAGCAATCATTTCACTAGAAATCAAGGGGTCACCTAAGAGCTATCTCACACTCTAGTGACCTAAGAAATCTCCACAAAGTTCCACGTCCAGAGGTTCCATCACCTCCCAACAGTCATTGGAGGACCTATTTTTTACACGTAGGCCTTTAGGGGGCACTCAAGATCCAAAGCACAGCACTCCAAGAATAAAGGAGGAGCCTGGACTTGGGAGACTCACTTCTACCCCTTCCACTTGAGCCCTGGATGGGCTCCTTCTTTGCTGCAGCAGCAGCAGCAGCAGCAGCACCCACCGCCGCCTCAAGAGCAGCAGCAGCAGACACAGGAGCAGTAGCAGCAAGCTGAGCACAGTGGGAGCATCTAACAACCCAGGCAGGCTCAAGTGGCACCAACCTTAATGCATTTGTTTGCCTACAGGCTTTGTGACAGCACAGATGGTATGAGAAGCCACCCACTGCTAAGGACCTCCAGTCATACCATGGGCCTGCCTTCCCCCATAATGAGCTTCCTCTTACCCCCACAGGAGCAGACTGTAATGATGATGTTTTACTCAGCAAACTCTGGAAAAGAATAGAGGTTGCTTTCCTCTTGTTTTATTGTCCTAATCACTGTATAAGTCTAAACCCTCTTAGAAATCCTCAGAGTGTAAAGCCTGAGACAGAGCAATTTCTCTGGAGCCAGGAGGCTCCTCACTCATTAATTATGTACATGGTGGTGTCATTCTCAGGGCCAGACCACAGAAAGGCCATATACCATAGACAGGTATTTAAAAGTCAAATTTTCCCAGACTCTCAATGGGGTAGTAAGCAAGATGTACAACACAGACCTGAAAATGACAAAGACGCCTTGGTCTCCATAATTCTCCCCACCTTTTCTCCTCCTGCTGGGGTTTTCCTTTTGCAGATCTAACCTCACTCACGTGAACCTGGGAAGTTTTTCAGTATTCCTGCAGAGAGATACCTGGTATCCATCCTGCTCCAATACCCTTGCTTTGGCAGCTTTCCAGAGGGTTTGTGCCAAGGCCCCTGGCTATCTGGGAAAAACACCCAGCTGGCCACCCACGAGAACACCACCACAGAGGCAGAGCCGGGCCCAGCCAGGCAAGAGCAGATGTTGCAATGAGACTTCAGGGAGTGGCATGCCTTGTGCTTAGTGTCAGCAAAGCACCGAACAGCAACTGCAAAGCACAGAAAGCCAATGCATAATGTAAAACTGCGTACTTCCACCTTCTCGCGCCTTCATCATTCTTCTAGGATGTGCAAAATAGATAGTTCGTCCATGGTTTCTGCCTGTGGTCAAGTCCTCAGAAATTCTTGCTATGGTGCTATTTTTCCATACTCAGACAACTTTAGAGAGTCAAAGTGATGTCTGCTGAAATGGTGCTTGAGTGTGGCAGCAGGAAAAAGTGTGTTTGGTTTTCAGGTAATTGGTTGTTAGGTCAAATGTCCTACACTCTGAGATCTCCATACCAAAGGTAGGGAGTTCAGGGTGAGGCTGAGCTAGATAGGAGACTGTAGTGCTGCTGAATTATCTTGACCTAGGGACCAAGCACCAAAATTCCAGCCCACATCCCTTTGCTGCTCTCCCAAGAGCTTCTTCCAAAGCTCCCACAGCTCAATTGAAAGCAGCAGGCAAAAAGTCAAATACTTCATTAAAAGCAGCAAGAGACTCCATTGTAAACCTACTGCTCTTGCCCATCAAAGATCAGACACTGGGATCCAAATCAGTTCTGGTTTCAATCAGAGATCAGATACTTAAGAGGCAGCTTGTGGTGTGTATCTTTTCAATGTGAAACAGAAAGCCCCTCAGTTTCATGTGTTTTTGCCTTATTTTTATACCATATAGAGCCCCTCAAGAACTGTTGCTCAGAATTCGCACACACACACACACACACACACAGCCTCATTATGCTGAGATAGGGAGAAGCAGAGAAGCACTTCAAAAGGTAAGCATAGGCTTGAGTTTCAGGTTTATTGAATTCCTGGAAATGCTGTCTCTCCTCTGGAGAAAGGTTAGTGTTTGGAAACAACTTTAATCTGGCCAAAGAAAAAGAGAAAGAGGGAGGAAAAGACATGGAGAGGGGAGCATTGACTGAGAGAAGAGATGAAGAGAAAGAGAGAGGGAATTGTTAATTTCAATTGATTTTCTGATAAGGTTTCATATCCTGAAGTGTGCTTCAAATCTGAGAAGTGACATCTGCTGAGATCGCCCGTCAGTGTCTGAATTCTCCTGAATGTAATTAGATCTGAGACAAGATAGAAGACTCAGTACGGTGGCCCTTAGGGAGGAAATGGTCTTTGAAAAGAATTATGTTAATCAGACTAGCCTTCTTCTTGCATCTGTTCTGCTGTTATTCTGGGTAAAATTAATAGGTCTAAGGAAGGATCTGATCATAATGACAATCTGGTCTTCACAGCAGGAGGCTTTATAAAGGAGTTGAACTGTGCCTTGTTGAGAACACTTAAAGTAATTAGTTACAGGGCTACTCACTTTCTTTCCTTTTTAATAATAATAATGGTTATTAATGTTTACAAATTAAAGAGTCTTACTCCAGATGAAAGGAGTGTTGAAACGGAGACTGGGGAGCTGGCAGCCTGCACCTTTCTGCCTCCTGCTGAGGGTGAGTACCCTGCAGCTACCCCTTTTCCCTGCTGTATTGTCTTCTCTCTCACACCAACTCTGCCCCTTCTCTTTTTGCCTCTCAGGGCTCCGAGGGATGGCAGAGGGGGAGAAACCAGCAGAGCTCTGCACGAAGACCAGGATTCCTGACCTCCATGTGCCAATGCCTGGCAAAAAGTAGATGGTCAGTAAATATTTGCTGGTAGAATGGAAGAAAAACTAGAAATAAAATAGAAAAGAAAGAAAAGAGAGACATAAGGAGAAGAAGTGAACAAAAGGAGGAAGGGAGAATGACTAGGAGTAACAAAGCAAAGAAAGCAAAAGAAAGAATAAATAATAAAGAAAAGAAATAAAGGAAGAGAAAAAACATTCTCACTATCTTACTGCAAGAGACAACTTCAAAGCAGAGGTGAGAGTTGATGTTATAACTTGTGTCCCTGTCTCTATCAGCCCATAAGCTAAGGTGGACAATATGTAGCTGCTGGACTAAGTCCTGACCACCATCTGCTTTCATAAATAAGGTATTGTTATGTTTGTCTATAGCTGCTTTCACACAATACCTACATATCTGAGTCGCTTCTGGGATCATCTCTTAAAACCATTGAGTGTTAAGACATCCTGAGTGGGACTGAAACCAAGACCTCTTAGCAGGCAGAGGCTAAGGCAGGGCAGGGGAAGGAGGGCAGGAGGGACAGCAGCCTGCCATGCTTCTGTCTTCTCAGTCTGAGAGCAGGTCCAACGAGAACCAGATGTAGCATGTCCGTCCCATGTTGTCAGGGCTGATGGGACTGGAGTATGCAGGGTTGCCTCCTAATAATGCAGTGTGATAAAGGAGTGAAACCCGAAGGGAGAAGAATTAGATGCAGGATCTTTCCTATGCTGACTGAGTCATCTTCATCAAATCATTTAACTCAGACCAAATCTTCCTAATGTCAGTTTTCTCACTCATGAAGTGGGGGTGAAAATGATATAATTTGATAGTTTGACATATTGGATGATAGTAAAGTATGTCCATGTATTTTATGAGCCACACAATTTTAGGTGATCAATACCTATTTGGAAAAATACTATGCAATAATTTGATAAACCTGGATAAGTCATTGGGAGCTGTGTAGTATGCGCTTTGGTCTCCCGAGATCTGCCTCTAACAGATGGTCACACATCTTAAAGACATTTTCAGTAAAGCTGGCTATGTACAGCCCATCGAGCTTTGAATGTACATGTCAAATCCAGTGGCATAAAACTGAAAGCATTAATTTCTTGCTTGCAGATGATCTAGAATAGGTTCAGGTGGGCTCAGCTACAGGTTGTGGATCTGGTCCACGGAGGTTGTATCAGGAGCCTCCCACTGCAGGTTTTTCACAGTGCTAACCAGGAGCACATGGATCCAAGTCTCTGTGTCCATCCTCCATGTTGACAACGTGTCAGTCATGGCGAGAAATATGAGAGTATCTCCTCTCACCCTAAGGCCAAATCAAGTCCAATGGTCAAGCCCAACACCAACAGGTTGGGGGAGTATGTTCCTAAATAGAAGTGAGTATTTGTTGAAAAATAATCCACTACTGAAGTTAAAGCATTAGCTAAGCAGTGTCTGGAGCAGTCCCAAGCTACAGGATTCAGATTCTTAAATATGCTATCATTTTCATGTAGATTAGTGGAGATGGGGTTGTAGATCCTGTTGCCAATTTGGTGAACAGTTTACCCCGACCTCACATTTGCATTTCTTTATATCTATGAACTGTAGTCTGTTACGCAAAGAAAACCACACTTTCTCTAATAACTCAAAATTCACTTGCCAAATTTGATATAAAATCTGTGCTATTCAAGAAGAAATTTGGGTCTTTTGGGAAATTCAGGTATAATAAAGATGCTGGAGGACTGAGAACAATGGTAACAGAAGCAAAAGGAACCAGGACCAAAATCAGATTTCAGCAAGAGCTGAGGTCACCTTAAATAAGAATGACAGCCATAAGCAGGGGGGGTCCCAATTAATTCATTACACCTTAATTAGAAAAACCATCTCTGTTCTCTATTGTCCTCACTGCCCTCTAGAGCTATAGGGAGTACTGTGGCATCTGGGGAAGGGAATGGAAAAGGCAAAGTCAGTTTCTTCATTTCTCTGTTTTTCTCCACTGTCTTCTTTCTGCTCTTCAAGAGGTAAGGGTAAGGTTACCATAGGATCAACAGCTTCATAAATATGCAGAAGAAAGACAAATCAACCTGAAATCCAAAAAAATAATTAAAATATAAATAGACTTGTTTGTTTCAAGGATTTGCAATGAATGCTTGACTTAGTCTGAAGATTAATCAGTGATGGGTAATTATACTTTCATACATACACACACACACATCCATGTACATGAAAAGATAACCCCGGTCCCCTCGAAACAGCATGAATGCAAGGAACAGTGTGAGTTTTCTGGTTCAAACAGAGGTGAATTCACCTGAAGCTCCTTGCAGGGGTTAGGAGTTCTTTTCCTACCTCTGCTGAGTGCCAGCGCAGGACGGGCTATGGGTGGGTGTTGCTGGAATCTGCCAGCAGCATCCTCCCTTCCACTGCCTCCCTTTTCCCTTCCCTTCTTTCCTCCCTCCTTTATTTTCCCTGCATTTCTGCCCTGAAATTTTATTTTTTTTCTGTCAAAGAAGATAAGCAACCCAGCAGTTCATAAACATTTATGAAATTTTCACACTGTGCAAACTCTGTAAAATAGACAATGAGGTGAAGAAATCCAAGCCCTGGCCTAAAAGAACTCATATCTAGAGCAATTTTTCTCAACTGGAGGGTAATTTTGCTGGTCCAAGAGACAGTTTGCAATGGCTGGAGACATTTTTGATTGTCATGGTTTGAGATAGGAGCTATCAGAACTTGTTGGGTGTAGGACAGGGAGACTGCTAAATATCCTAGAATACATGGAAAACCCCTCAAACACATTTATTGGATCCAATAGTGCTGAGGTTAAGAAACCTCAAGAAATCCTAGGAGAACTAAAACACAAACACATTAGAAGGTGACTCCCTTTCAGACTGTGCATCACAAGACTTTTTTGTGTACTCAGTAGCACTGCAGGTCTTGGTTCTCTCATTTCTAATCCTTCCAATTCTACTGACTTCCTGATGTGTTGCCACCTTTGAGAACCTGGGGTCACTGATCAGAGTTTCAGTCTCAGAAATGGACCTTCCGTCCCTAATGTTCCAATCCTGAAGTTTTTCTAATATTTTGCCAACCATCCATCCATCTACCCATTCATCCATCCATCCATCCTACCAGCAATCTAGTATTTGATGATACTGTAGTTACTCCAACTCTACTGGGCACATCTTACTCAAATGACTCTTTCTGGGAAGGGATCAAATCTACAGCACAGTAAATCAGGAAAGACCATGGATTGAGCATTCTGGGAGAGGAATTTTGCTTAATGACCATGAAAGTGTTCCAGGTTCCTGCTATTACTAATGCATTTAAATTCCCCATCTATTAAATGGGTGTCACACTCCAACCCAGGGGATTGTTCCTCAACATGTAGGTCTACACACTCAGCCTGATTTACTGCCAGAAGAAGGAGATGGAATGAAGATTAGGGTGGGAGCATCCTGACCATGTCCTGCCCTGGTTTTGTAGCAGTGGGCAAGTTTTTTAAGCTTCCTGTGCCTTGCTTTCTTTATTGTACAGTGATAATGATAATGGGACTCTATTAAGAGTTGCCATGAAAATAAATGGAGTCAGTACATGAAAAGCATTTAGAACAGTGCCTCGCACAGATTAAGAGTTGGAAAATCTATTGACCTTCACTATCAATTTTCATCACCACTGACAGAGTATTCACTAGTTTGAAGATCATAAAAAGTCCTACTAAGTGCCAGAGGTATGGAGAGAAACAGCAAGGCCTTATGTTCAGCAGTGAAACCCTTAGAGAGCACCTCCTTTTACCACCAATTGCTAGACAAGGACTTCTTATCCTTAGCACCGTTGATACGCAGGGCCAGATAATTCTTGGTTGCAGAGCCCTGTCCTGTGCATTGCACAAATAAGATGTTGAGCAGTAGCCTTGATCTCTGCCACTAGGTACAATAGCACCCTCCCCCATAACTGTGACAACCAATGCCTGTCAACATTGCCAAATTCCCCCAGTGGACAGAAATCCCCCTGGCTGGGAATTAATGTCTTAAACAAACAATATCGATAAAATTTAGTAATAGTAATGATACTTATGTATAAGGAATTGTCTCCTGGCCAACTACAATTTCCCTTTCAATTGAGTAAAAGGAAAACTTTTAGATGTTGATGTAAATGTAGATGCTTTGAAAATAGTCATTCTACAGAAACTGAGGCTTTTCCCCACCCTGCAGTCTGATCAGCCCCTCCATGACAATGATCTTCCAGTTTGACACAGTAACTGTGAGGTGAATGGGCTGCAAAGTTTAAATAGTAAGTTTTTTCCTGAGCAGAGATACCTGCAGATCTTGTGATTAACGCATATATTCCACACAATTACGATGTTAATATAAACATGACTTCGGAAAGATAACAATATAAATATGTATTAATCAGTAATCACTTACATGTGCCTATCAAACTTTCAATCACATGGATCTTGGCTTGAGACCTCACAGCAGTGATTACTGAAGGGACAGAAGTAGGTTCTTTATCCACTCAGTCCCCACCACCTGCTCTATAAAATGGGGCTAATAACTGTATCCACTTTATTAAGATAAAGAGAATTCCTTAATAGGAATGTAGTACAATGTGAGGTACAAAGAAAGTATTCAATTGATACTAGCAATTGCTGATGAAAAATGATGACAAAAAGTGTTTTTTAAAAGGATAACACTTAAGCACAGTTTGATCCCGTCTCCCTATTTCCAGCTGGTTTTGGGTGCTATGTAACAAAACTTTGGACAACCCATCTGTCCTGGGCTGAACAGTGTCTCCCCAAAAGTCACACCCACCAAGAAATTCAGAATATAACCATATCTGGAAGTAGGGCTCTTACACATGTAATTAGTTATGACAAGGTCCCACTGGATTCAGTGGTGCCCACGTGCAATGACCGGTCCTTTACAAACAGGCCATTCACGGAGAAGACACACAGGAAAGAAAAGCAGGTGAAGTTGGAGGCAGAAAGTGAAATGATGCAGCTACAAGTCAAAGGAAATAAAGGATTGCCAGCAACCGTCAAAAGCCAGGAGGGGAAAGAGAGAATTCTTTCCTGAAGTCTTTGGAGGGAATATGGCTTTGCACAAATCTGGATTCCTGACTTTGGCCTACAGAACTTGACGTAGTAAATTCCTGTTGTTTTAAGGCATCCAGTTTATTGGGTTCTTGCTACAACAGCTCTGGGATACTAACACTCAAACTTCTTCTGTCTCTCAGGCTCTGTTTGAGCGCTGCTTTTTGACCCGTACAATGATAGATTCCCCTGTAGGTGTTTTTAACCATCTGTTTATTTACGTCAAAGCCAGAATCACCTTTTTAAAAGTTTTTTGAGACAGGGTCTTGTTCTAATTCAGGGTAGTCTTGAACTATGTAACCCAGCCTGGTCTCAAACTCATGGTGATCCTCCTGCCTCAGCCTCCCAAGTACTGGAATCACAAATATGTACCACCATGTCTAGACAGAATCACTATTAACTGTTTTGTTTTGTTAGTGAGCTCAAGTCAACAGTCACTCCAAGTAAACCCTAGTATTACTTTCTAGTTAGAGCATCCAAGTTGACTCACACAGTCTTATTCCATTCTCTTTCCACCATATTTTTCTTGTTTCAGAGTGCCCAGTGGAAAGCCCAGTGGTCACATTCTTTCTGTCTTCTGGTCACAACCAGAATTTATCATAGTTACTCCTGGCAACCCTCCTAATGATACACATCTTGTTTAATTACTTTCTGCTTGTCTTCATTCTGATCCATGGGTCTCTGACCCAGTGAATTGACCAACTGATTCACCCCCAACACTTCACCAGTTTACAAAGACACCTAGTTATCGCAGTTGACATCAAGTGCTTTATGAAGAAATGTTGCCATTTTCCCACTAAACCTAAAATAACATATTCAGAGAAGGTACCATAAAGATGCTTTTCTTCCTATACTCTCCCCACACACACTCCTCATGGTCAACGTGCGAATTTTTTCTACAACATTCTTATCAAATAGACATCAAGACATTGCTTTAAAACTTCTAGTGATGGGAAATTCACGCCTTCTTACAACTGTCCATTTTATCTTGAGACGTTTCTAGCATTAGGAAAGTCTTTACACTGATACAGAATCTGTCTGTCATTCTATCTATGGATCCTGGTTTTGCTGTCACAGCCCAAACAAAATAATACTCTTCACTTTTCTTTGGCTCTCACATCTAATAATAGTGGTTTCACATTCACCACCCAACCCCCACCTCCTGAATAGTTTACTTTTCTATTCCAATCTGAACTACCCTTACTTTTTCCATTATCTTGTTACAAAATTTAAAGTCCCTAAACGTTTCTGTCACTCTCCGTTGCACACATTCCAAGATATACATATTCTTATAACATGTCCCTAAAAGCATACATAGCATTCCCAGTAATTCCATTAGGAAAACAGTGGAGTGGATTATGGCAAATTGCTTTAAAAAGAGCTCATTTTCAATGAGTTTCTTCTTCCGTGAACAAGAAACTTAACACTAGGTACAGACACAAAACAACTCTAGTGCGAAGAAGTGAAAAAGCTACTAAAAAGTGAAATTAATTCACTAAGATATTCAAAGAAAGAGTTGGAAAACGTTGGGAGTAAAGTGGACTTTAAACAAATGTGAAAAAAGAGGCAGGATAGGGATTGTGTTTTTAGCGCAAATCTATGGTTGGATCTGTGCTCCCTTCTGTTCTTGGTATGTGACAAGACACCCTAAACTTAGTGGGGTAAAACAAAAATATTTTATTAGAACAAGCACAGTAAGTCAGGAATTTGAGCAGAACTAAGAGGTGTGGGTACGCTGCACCACACTTGGCCCTCAAGCTGAGAGGTTTCCAGTACAGGAGTGACGGGAAGCCCTGGATGCTGGAGTCTGAAAGTTTCCTGCAATGTCAATTGAAGCATCCTCACACGGCCTTCTGTGTGGTTTGGGTTTCTCATGGCACAGCATCTGGGTTTCAAGAGGGAGTGTCTCCAAAATGAGTTTTTGGAGAGGACCAGGTGGATGCCACCAGCCTTGTTCAATCTCACTTCAGAGGCATCCCTTTCATCCTATTCTTTTGGTTGCCTCTTGATGGAGAAGACAAATGGTAACCTCATAGGAGAGCCTGTGGGATGGAAAGATAATGTTGTATCCACCTTTGGGATATATAATCAGCATTGTCTGATTACATGAAGTAAAAGCTAGCAGTGTCCAAAGAAATTACTGAGCAGGAATAAGCCCAGAACCAAAGAAACCCTTCTGAAGGACATCTTCTAAATTAGACAAAACTGCAACTCTATCTCTAATGTATGTAACCCTCTTCTCTTTATGTGGCTTATACACAGAGATTTATCACCCTGGCATGACTTACATGAGTATGATACAAAATTGGTAGAAACTTATAAGATAGACCAAAGCTAGGCACCTTCACAGAATGCTCAAAGTGGGCATAAATTAACATTTATGCCCTATAATATAGGTGCCCATGAGGGAAGATGGTTCCAGATGCTTCCAATGGGAAGACAGTTCTTGGTTAAGCAAGATGGTCAAGTTCTACATCCTGGTGATGAGGTGTAAGAGACTTTTTTTATTTTGCTTTGTTTTGTTTTGTTTTGTTTTTAGCAAAATATTTAGTATTTGTTTTGAGGTGCTGCTATGGTTATGGATTAAGAAGACAGTGAGTCCACAGCTTTATTTTTCTCTAATGTGAAACACATCTTAGTTCACCTCACAGCCAAGTCAATTATACACTAGCTACTTACTCACTTCCAAGAGTGACAGTGAAGACTTGCATACATTCATCTTCATGTGTATCTTATTTGTATCTTTTTTACACTTTGGTGCTAATTCAAGTAAAAACAATTTTGAACTGAGTCTAAGACATCATTCGGATCTATCCTGGATTCTGTACAAAGCAACTCAACAGAGAAAGAATCATGAAAGAATTTAGAAGGTCTAGGGTTCTGAATCTGTAAACGGCATACAATACACTCATCCACCCTTTCTTCCTCAGATGGAAGCACGCAGAAGAAATAATCAGCATAGGCCAGGTCAAAATACAACTGACTTCTAAAAAAACAGTATTTGATCTGAGAACCATTACCATCACAAGGAAGAACCTGGTCATGGAAGATACTGATAGAATACATTGCATTATATCATTGTTATTTCATCTAAAGTGTATTTGAATAGTAATGAATTGACCTTATATCCAAAAGAAGACTGTTGTAGGCATGATGGCCTCTTTATAGTTTTGCAAGCTTTAGATATACAACTTAGTATCCTAACTTCACAATGGTGTTAATCTTTTATTTTATGGACGGTAGTTCAAAATTATAATTCTGAGTTTTAACAGTTTTTCCTTCCATCACAAATGCATTCCGTTCCCATTCTCCCAATCTAAATGTGACTAATTCCTCAACACTAGATCCGATGTCCTTTTCCCTGAGGCATTACCCAAACTGTTGTGTGCACTTTTACCTCACATCTGTCTTTTTCTTTCTGCAAACTCCTCCCATCACACTAACCTCTTTCCCTCAAGTTGACACTTTCATCCCATTCTGCATTCTCTTCTTACTTACCTGTTCCCTGTACGTTTGTTTTGACTTTTCTACTGGAATCAGAGTTCCTGGGAAGGTAAGAGGCTATTTTGTTGTTATTTCTTCCATAGTCTATGTACAAAATAAATATTTGTTAAAAATACAAATAAGCTCAGTTGTTAGGAATGATGACTGATTCATGCCTTCCTATAGTTCAGTTCCTCTTCTGATGTATAAGAGACTCTTACAAAAAGTTTAGCTGTGTTAGAAGAATGATATGGAGAAAGCTAATGCAGAAACTACATTTTTCTGAGCCTTACAGGAGACACACCTTAGTCACTCCATAAATACCAACACACCTGTGCTTTTGAAACAATCATGAAAATACACCCTGGACCGTGACAGTTCCCTTCCTATAAAGATTACGTGAGAGGTATGAGTTATCCATGAGATCTTCTGAAGTGTCCAGGTTATAGAGAAGGGGTGGGATGATCCATTTTATATACGATATAGAGAAACAGAGGCACAGAAACCAAGAACATTGTTTCCAGGAACCCAAGAAACTAGCCTCGTAAGTCATGCCCTGTGGAATGCCTGCTCCCTGCTTCCTCTGTCTTGCTCATGCCTCTACTAGCTAATAATCCTGCCACCAGGGACCCGGTACAAACTCCAAGAGAGACTGGGGACATGCTAGTGGCAGATGAAGTCTTGAAAACAAAAATCATTGTGTTGCCTTGAACTAAAGTGGATCAGTCTCTTCACTGGTACTCTGTTATGAGTCCTCTCTAGTGTCTTCTGTACTCAAGGGCCTCAGTGAGTATTGTGGTCTAGGAAACAGTTGCCAAATTTTTTCTGGAATAGGCCAGACAGTAAAATATTTAGGTGTTGTGGGTTATATGACCTTTGTCACAACCGTTTTATCTCTACCATTGTAGCACAAAAGCAACCATAGTTGAAATGAAGCATGGCTGTTCCAATAAAATTTTATTTGTAAAAACAGAACTTGGCCTGTGGTCCCTGTGTATTTTGGTTTTGGTTTTTCTAAGATATACCCCTAGATTAATTATGGAGATCCTGTTTACAAACCCCAGACTATTAATACCATTATTGTTATACTAACAATTACACAAATGATGGCAGTTTTTAAGAATAAACTCAAAACTAATTTCTTTAATCTCAAAAAAATCTTAAGAGTAGAATAGATTCTAGTGACCACGAGCATTACCTTGACTTTGCAGACACTGCTGGGCACCCGACAGCAGTTCTTTTGAATCATCATCATCCTGTTCTGCCTCCCTCACTCCCTGCCCCCAAGTCTTATCCGCTCTTCTTTTTACCTTCCTCGTATCTTCATGTACCTTCTATTTCTCCTCTCTCGGAGGGCAGAGCATTTTACTCCCTGTCCAAGGCAAGCCCTTCAGCTGTGTTTCCTCAGGTTCACTCTATCAGTTTTTCCAATGTTTCTTGTATCAGCAAACATCCTCAACTCTGTCTCTTTCCCTTAAACTCTTAACATGTGTGTTCAAGTCCCTTGTATGCTAATAAACAAAAACAAACAGAAACCCTTTTCTTGAACCCTGCTACATCTCTGAACTTCTCACTGCACGATTGCTTCCCAACTACTCCGAATGAAATCTGTCACTGTTTCCTCTCTTCACTACCCAGTCACCTTTGAACATCTTCTGGCTCTTATTAGCAGTAATTAACTCAAATTACTCTCTACACTACTGAACTGTTCTGAGGTGACAACTTCAAAGGCTCCTTCTCAGCTCCTCATTTTCTTTGACCTCTCTGCAGCATATCATGGGCCATTCCTTGTTACTATCACTCCCCTTACTTTTCACGGCCGTGCCTCACCCTGAGCATTATCTTGCACTGGTGATTCCTTTCTCTGCTCCCTTTGTCACTGGCTATTCTCCTCCTTCCTCTGCCCAACTGTGGTTGTTACGAAGCGCTGTAAATACCCCTCCTCTGTTCCCACCAAAATTGTCCACATTCTTGACTCCATTTCTGAAAACTGTCCCAAGTTCCATTTCTACTTTTCCAAAACACACTGCAGACATTCTAATGGCATACTGAAATAGCTCTAAATCTGAATTAATGCTCACACCAGCCAAAACAGTATAGTCTAGTGGTTAACATGGGTTTTCAAATTTTATTGGCCTGAGTTCTGGGCTTAACTTCTCCCTGCCTTGGCTATATGACCTCAAGAAATTCACATTTGTGTCTCCATCTCCTCATCTGTAAGTTGGGAAAACAAAAGTACCTGCTTCACAGAGTTCTTGAGAAGATTTAAAGAAGCAATGTATCCACAGCTCATGCTCAGTGCCTGAAATGTATGTAGCTTTGGTTCAGTGAATATTCATTGTGATTATACCTGACTTCTCTTTTCCCATAGACGATAGATTCATTCCCTTTGTCAGTCAACCTTAGTTTGTCATCATGAATTCCACCCTAAATTGAACTAATTGTCATCTATAATCATCCTCTTTTGGCTTCAGAGCAACTTGTGGATATGATAATCCAAGGATACCCAGTTTCATTAAATAAATGACAGCATTCTCAGGTAACCTATGCACATCTTCTGTATGCTTTATATCCTAACTAGATCAGTTATAATATCTAATGAAATGCAGGTGTTATGTAAGTAGCTGTTGTACTGTATTATCTAGGGAACAATGACAAGAGAAAAAAAAAACCCCACCCCAATCTATGATTGGCTGAATCTGCAAATGTGAAATGCAAGGGTATGCAGAATCAATTGCACTTTCAGTTCTTTGGTAGTATTTACTTCTAATCCTGTACTTTACTTACCCAATCTTCTTTATCAGAACCAGTTACAGTCTGATGTCCATTACCTCTACCATTCTCCAATCTACCCCATATACCTGATGATCTTAGCTTTCTGAAACACCAATTCAGCACATCATTTTCCTGCTCCCAAACATTCAATCACTTCTTGCTGTATTAGAAAAAAACGGCATTCAAGGCTGTCCATGGTTGTGTCTTTTCCTGCCTTTCCAGCATTACTTGCTACAACTGTTCAATGAGCATCTCACATTTTACTTACTGCATAGCAAGCACGTGTCCTTCCTCACACTATTCCTATCACTGTGACTGCCACTTCTGGCTGCTAGAATTTCAGCTTCTTCTTAAAGTCAAAGGGGAATGTAGTTCTTCTGGCTTCATGATTCTTCAACGTTCTGAGTTATGGCCTCTTTAAGAATCTAATGAAAATACAAATTTTCTTCAGTAAGGATGGAAATGAGCAAGCACAACATTTGGTTGCAGTTTCAGAGGTTCATGGACCACCTCCTTCCAATTTTCTTTTGCCTATCACTGAATTCTTTTCATCATTGAATTCTTAAAGCATTACGTGTCTCTTTTAAGGAGACTGTCACAGTATTCCTTATATCACAGTGAGTTTTAAGGCAGGCCTTCCTTAATTTCTAGAAAAATGTTTTATTTGATATTGTTATTGTTGAATGATTTTCTAAATGAAGCTCAGAGATGATTAACACTGGAATCACATCGGTGCTTGATAAAAAATGAGATTCTTGGGTGCCACTCCAGGTCTTCCAAATAGAACCTCTAGAGGTGATAAGAGAGGGACCCAAAGAAGTTCTCTATGTGCTGCCCTTGTTGAGGCTTCCAGGCAGCCTTGGTGTCTTAGTTTCTCCTTGTTGAGACAATATCTGACACCCACAATTCAGAGCAGGAAAAGTTTATTTGGGCTCTCTGTTTGTAGAGGTTTCAGTTCACAGTCAGCTATCTCCAAGGCAGGGTGATTTTGCAGAGGGGCTTCCCAGAAGAGAAACAGTTCTTGGCAAGCAGAAGACACCAAAGCAAATAATTAACCAACTACAAGTAACTAGCAACCATCCTCTCTCTGTCCTTTATATTGTACACAGGCTACCTGGCCTTTGGGCAGATAGCATTCACACCCTTATTCCTAACATTGCACTATGAATCAATCACACTCTCTAGATTCAGCCACCACTGGAAAAGACCCACCTATGACTGCATGAGGATTTGCAAGGATGTCCAAACACAGCCATAACAGAGGGAGATAGACCCTTCCAGGCTGTGTCCCCAGTACCCCACCTCTTCCAACCAGGCTTCATCTCCTGTATCACATTGGGCTCTAAACTCATCGGTGGACTAATCCACTGGTGAATATCACACACCTATGATTTAATCACCTCTCAAAAGCCTCACCTATGAATGCATGAGGCTTTGAGGGGAGCTCTGATGTAAACATAGCTCCTAGCCTCCTCCCATGATTATAGCACAGAAGCAGGATGTACAGAAATATCCCTGGTACCCTCTAGTTCTTTTGGTCTGGTGTGTTTGATAATTGCCATGGACAATATGGAAATTACTTCTCCTGACACCTTGCACCAGTCTAGTTGGATTCTTTCCATATAATCACCTTCTGAATTTGGGATGGAGATTGGTGTATGCTTGGTGGTACTCTGTGTGAGTCACTAGGCTGCCTTCTCTGCAGCAGACCTCATTTTCCAAGTCCCCATTCTGCACTGTTGAAGAGGTTTCTGCTTAGTCTTGGCTTGATACATTGTAACATACTTCACAGAGAACTCTAATGGAGCTTGCCTGAATTATGATAGTAATTTGGGTAAATGCCTTATCGCCCCTCTCTGACTGTGAAGTTCTTAAGGGTAGACTAAACCAATTTCCAGGTTTGGCATATCCATTGTATTGTCTTATTTCACCCAGACAGATGAGGTCCCTTTCTCCTTTCTCCCTATTCCAAAAGGGTCAAGGAATATTGCAGCTTTCTTCTCCTATCTACAACCAGTCCATTCTTTACTTCTCATTTCTTCCATAAATCTCTTCACAAGAAATTCTAAAATACATTGAACACACAACTTCTAAACTGCTCAGAGCACTTACAGTCTACTCCAAAAATTCCTTTTGACCTGTAATTATATGACATTGTAGTTGTTATGGTTTGGATATAGTTTCTCCCCCAAAGGGTCTTGTGGCAAGGTTTGGTCCCCAATATAAAGACACTGAAAGATGGTAGGACCTTTGAAAGTCCTAGAGGGAGGTGACACCACAACTTGGAATCCCTGTGAATGTATTACTGGTGGTCTCACAAAGTTAGATCTTTAGGGAACGGATTGGTTCCCTCAAAATTATGTTGGTATAAAAGAGTGAGTGTAGTCCTTCCCTGTTTTCATGCTTTGTCCCCTACTACGTAAGCTATCTACCATATTGTGATGTAGCCAGGACACATTGGCAAGCCACCAGCACCATAGTGTTTTGACTTTCCAGCCACTAGAATTGTGAATCAAATAACTTTCTCTTCTTTTTACATTATTCAGGGTCAGGTATTTGGTTATAGCAATATAAAATGGGCTAAGACAGTAGTCAAACTCATGGACTCTGTATTCAGGCAAACCAGATTCTGAAATTTGGCTCCAGTGCTAAATAACAGTATGGTCTGAACTTAGTTCTAGGACTTAGTTCAACACCTATAAAGTAAAGTAGTGTAATATATATTTCATGGTGTTTTTATGAGACATCAATGAGATAATTCATATAAAGCCTTCAATACAATATTCAGGATATAGTAAGCACTCAATAAATGTTAGTTTTATAGAGTTGTCTTAAATAAGTCAGATTAGGCTAAGTTATGCTATGGTAGGAAGTGACCTCAAACCTCACTGTTAACAGGACCACAGGGTTATTTCTCACTCTTGCTAAAGCGTCTCATAATACAGATAGGATTCGGTTCCATATTGCTCCACTCCAGAAACCAAGGTGACAAAGGAGGTCTTTGTAACACTGCCAGTCCTCTCAGCAGTAGGAAGCAAGATGACAGTGAAGCAAGAACTGTCTCTTACAACCTCTGCCTGGGAGTGACATGAAATACTTCCCCTTACACTTCCCTGGCCAGAGTCACAAGGCAGAGTCTGACTGCCATGGGGCAAAGTAAGATTAATTCTTCCTCAGAAAGAGGAGGGAGGAAAGTTACCTTGTAAATGGTCCATGTTTGTTTGCTCTCCCATCCAAATCATACGTGTGATATCTCTTTGGTACCCCTGAGAACCTAACACATAGTAGGAAGGGAATATATATTTTATTATGTAGTAGGCGTTCATCATGTCTCTACAGTTTTGGGTTGAGTTGAGTTACTGAAGGAGAAATTCTTTGCTGCTATATTGCAAGTGTCTCAAAATGTCAACTGATGAACTCACGGTAAAGAAACATAGATCCTTGTTT
Source organism: Dasyprocta punctata (assembly GCA_004363535.1). NCBI lineage: Eukaryota > Metazoa > Chordata > Mammalia > Rodentia > Dasyproctidae > Dasyprocta > Dasyprocta punctata. Next base: position 107,969 of record RJWM01001366.1, on the reverse strand, counting down.
CTTAAAACAAGTGAAGCCATCTACTTGGCATATATGCTACATGTGAGTTTCTTCCAAGCTGATGTTTGCCTTAACATTCCCTTTTGGAGTAATTTTGGACTTAGTTTTCTGCAAAACTGTGATGTAGCTACCATTTTTATGTGTAGATCCACAAATCCTGCATGTTCAAAATTCTTTATTTTCTTCCAGGTCACGGGCAGCAATTAGGATGTGAAGCCTTCACATTACCTCAGGGATAAACATGTGGCCTGTGCATCTGGGCACCTAGTAGATACAGTTCCTTGCTCTTGAAAAGATGATTCTTTAAATAAATAAATGTCAAAGAGAGGTGCCAATAGTCCAAAAGTGCAAGTCTTTAAAGAAAATAAAACCCAATCCCCCAGGAAATTCTGGTTCTCTCTCTCTAATTATTCATTATTATTGATTATCTCAGCCTGGTTTCATCCCTAACCTTGAGTACATTTCTTTCAAGTCACTCTCAATCTTGAAACTTGGAGTCAAAATTCCTTCCCAGGGCATATTTATGTCTCCAGTGCTTCTGTGGCTTCACCATGTATTAATGTCTCTGGAGTCTTTCTTCTGCCAACAGCAGACTAAGCCTCTATTGGGAGGATCTTTCACTTCTCAAGAGCTTTCTACCCCAGTCAGCAGTGATCAGATGTCTCTCACATGACCTGACTACCAAGTTCTTCCTGTCTCAGCACTAGAAATGTATTTCCAGAGGGGGAAGCTATCTCCTTTCAAGTTTCCTACTCATAACTTACCTTCTTCTTTATCCATAGGGCAGAATCCCAAAAGGGAATGGAAGTGCTAAAATCATTTAATGCTGCTGGTCTGGGGATAGTGAGGAGTCAGGAGGAAGATCAAAGAGCTTCAAAAAGGATGCGGCCTGTTTACTCATTCACTCTTTCCTTCCTGGCTTCCCGGCTTCCTGACTTCTTCCTTTCATTCTTATCAATGTTTTCACTGAATTATATGTAAACCAAAATTTGAATTGAGACCCTGTAGCACCCGGCTCTTTTACAACATGCTTTTGATATTGACTCTGCTTTTAAATGCTACATGCCTCTTTCCTATGCAAGCCCGTAGCAAAATATATCACTATTTAAATGTACATATAATTATCTGACTCTATACTACAAGTCAGGAGAACTAGAATAAAGAACTTCACTTTGTTTTTTTATTATAATATCCCCAGAGATTAACATGCTGCAAGGAACATAAAAGGCGTCAATAAATAATTGTGGGGTGAAAACACAAATGAACAATATGGTGAACAGTTGTCAAACCCAAATAAACTTTCTGAGTTCAAAATCCTGCTCTGCGATCCTAAATGATGTATATAATTATTATCTGCCTCAGTTTTTCTATCATCTAAGAAATGGGGAAGATACTGCATGGCTTAACCAGGGTTCTGCCAAAGATAACAAAAAACACTCCAGGTATTTGAAGCAAAAGGGGATTAAATATAGGCAACCAAGTGCTTACAACATTGTTGAATGATAGGAGAAACCAGCTGTAGCTTCACTCTTCATAAACGAGTTCCAAATACCTCCACTCTTTCAATTCCTGGAAAAAAAAAACAGCAAAATACTTCCACTCTACTAAGTCAGAAAGCTTGGAAAAGAGGAGGTTATTGCCTGAACTTCTGAATTCAAGATCACATCAACTTAGTCATAATCCAAAGATCAGTAAGCCAACAGAATTCTTGACTTTAAGAATACCTTAAATGTGGCAATCTGGAAGTTATTATCTTCTTTTTTATAATTAAGTTCATCAGCACAATTTAGATATGCACTATGATTACATTCATTGTAGGGAATTTGTACCTGTACATGATATATCTTAGTTCCTCTTTTTTTCCCATCCCCTATCCTTTCTTCAACTCCTCTTCCTCTCCTTATTTATAAAGCTTTGTTTCCATTTTATTCTTTTTTTTTCTTTTCCCTGGAAGTTATTATCATAACTTCCAACTCCAAAATCAGATTGTTAGACCACTTAGATGTTCATTAGGAAAATGAATGGCTCATTTACTATTTCTTATTTCCCTATTTCACTGAGAAGCACGGGTTAAAACTCCTGATTGGATGAACCAAAATCAAGACCAAATCTGCAAAGCATTCTGGGAAATGTGGTTTTCAGTCAGCCACTGCAAGCTAGGAAATAATTCTAGAAGGAGTACAATAGCCATTGACCAAGCCAGACTAGATAGTATGTGCCCCCATAGAATTTAAATAAGATTGTTTATGAAAAGTGCTTTAACACAGTGCCTGGCACATGATGAGTACTCCATAATGTTAGCTTTCATTATTTTACAAGAGAAGACCTATCACTAGTTTAGCAGGTGATCGTTCACATAGTTCATGAGCACTACAGGAACAAAATTAATTGGAAAACAAAATTAATCAAACAACCCCACAACTTGTAACTCTGTTATATTGGACATTGGCAGAGCCCATGAACTCTTCTCTGTGTGCCACATTTCTGGATTTCTTCAGATGATGAAAAATGAAGGGAAAGCCTACTTTCAGTCTTCTGTCCAAATAAGAAACTCTCCTGCTGAGGACTCCCCAACAGCCCACTCTTCTGGAATGCACAGGACAGGACAGGCCCATTGCTATAAGCTACAGTTACCTGTAACATTCTCTCCAATTGTCTTGTCTTTTGTGCTTTTGGGCAGGATGTGTAGGTGTGTAGGAGGGATCAGTTTCGATCCTCAATCACGCATTTTTTTCCTTCAGATTAATTCTATTCATTTTGCCTTTTATTTTTCTCTTGCTCGGCAAATACTCTGAGAACGATTTTCTTTTAAATCAGACAAGTCAATCCGCAATATTTTGGGTGCACCTTCTACATTCTTGTTCCTAACCAGTATTCAAGTCATCAAGGAACTCTTAGTTTAGGTAAGAAGACTAGTGTGGGACTTCGGGAGCACAAAATAGAGATACTTGGCCCATATTTTGGTTGGAGGTCATGGAAGATGTCTCAGAATATAGAAGTGTAAGATGAGACTTGAATTAAAAAGGAAATTGATGGAAATTTGTCAAGTAAGTTTAGGAAATTAAAAGAGTATGCCATGGAAAGAAAAGACACTTGCAAAGATCCCTCCCACACACATACACTGGCAGTTAAAAGACAGATTGTTGAAACAAATGAATCTAGGGTCCAATTTTTTTTGTTCTTCCACTTATTGGTAATTTATAGAAATTTCACTTGGCCTTGGGAAAGTACTTGTCTGCCATCGATATAGCCTTACTGGAATTTTGTGCTCTGCTTTTCCATGGCCCTGTTACCAGGAGAGGAAACCATCTGGGTCAGTCAGATGTTCTTTGTGTAATTTGAATCTTGGTTGGACTGAAAAAATACCCCAAACACTCAAAAGGCAATAGATTCTCCATAATTCATCATTTTATACTTTGTCTTCTGTCCTTTATGAAGTTGTGCTTAGATTATTTTCTCAATTCAGTGAGATACTCTGTTTCCTGACAACTTCCATTTTTTGCCTGAATTTGTCTCTGACTTGCACATCCAAAATATTCTGGGATAGAGGAGGAAATCTACAAGGTCTTCTAGGAATTTTTAGACATATTTCCATGAGCCATAATACAGAAATTTAAGTCACTCTTAGTTGGAGCTTTTTAAGGACTAAACGATCCATATGTGGGTGTTGCTTATGTATTTATGCCTTGGGCAGTCTGGTGAAAGATGCACCATCAAAGATATTTGGTGGGCTTATGTGTGATGTTTATTTTGTTCACTGTGTCTTTTGATGTATTCCAGGATTTCCATAATAAACTGTTTTGAAAAAGATACTAATAAAACCACAGTAAAACACAGAACTTTTCTACCTCTTCGGACTGCTGGGAGAATCAAATTACATAACATGAGTAAAAACCCCTAGGAAAAGAAGCTATAAGTATGAATGTACCCTTCCATGTTCAGAGATAGTGCTGTTTCCAGAGCCTTGCTGTCCAGGTAGACATGACTGTGATGCTTTCCCCGTTCTCCTTCCAAGCACTGTGAATGCACCCGCCTCAGTGTTGCTGCCCCCTGAGCAAGCACTGTTGCCAAGGCAGCTGTCACAGTGCTAACAGGTAGGGGCTTCTCTGATGGTAGAGAACCGACACTATCTGCACGGCTTGCACAACAGTGCTCCTACAGACTCTTTAAAGAGATGTGTGCAACCTGGAGAAGCCCCCCAACCTAGAGCCACTCACAGGGGAGAGAGCCTTCTCTGGCATCCCTCACTTCAGCCTCCACCACCCATAGTGGTACAGCTGGAACAACTCTTTGTATCACAGAGACAGTCCTCAGGCCAGCATCAGCCGCCACAAAATGAGCACTGGGAGCTTTAACAGTTAGTATTAAAGATTTGACAACCCAGTGGCTTTGTGAGAGCTCTGCCCTAATGAGCTCCTCAGAACAGTGGCTACCAACCTAGGGACCAGACTAGGGCCTGGGGAGGCCACTGGTTTCACAAAGAGAAGCTCTGAGGACAAATATCAGACCCTGTTGCCTTTCCAGCAAACTTTTAGAGGGTGGGCATCTTTGAGGACTCTGGCCAGATTTATCCTTGTTGACTACAAGCACACTAAGGACTTACCAACAACCAATTAGCAATAAAGACAATTCAAAGACCTCCAACTGATGAGCAGACAGCTCAGCTCAAGTTCAAATCCATCTCTTTCCTCTAATAGTTCTTTAGACCTTGAAGAGAAGTTAGTATTTCACTTTCATTTCCATGTTACTTCATGCATACCCCGTTTATAGGATTTACTGTACTGTATAAAAGTAAATATACTTCCTCATCTTTGTTCAGGAGGCTGTGAGCTCCTGGAGTAAGGAACAAGCACTGTCCACCTATCATAGTGCCTAGCATATGATAGCGTTACTCGTTATCTAAGAAGTAAATGATTCCTGTATCTATTCATTCAACAATTATTTAATAAATATCTACTGTGGGCCAGGTACTGTATGAGCACAGTAGTGGATGAGATAAAACCCAGCCTCCACAGAGCTTACCTTCTTGGGGAGGGGAGAAGAAAGCACAGATATATATATATACTGTCATAGAAAGTTACATGTCAGCGAATGCCCTGAAGATGAATGAGAGAAAGTTGTATTTTAGATGCGGGTGGCTGAGGAAGGCCTCTGCGAGATGGTCACATTTAAGCAGAGGCCTGTGTGAAGTGAGGGAGACAGCTATTATGAGATTTGAAGGAGAACTAGTGCTGGCAGAGATGGTACCAAGAATGAAGGCCAAAGGGCGATTGGAAGGGGAATGATGGAATGGGGGGGGGGCCGTGGGGACAGATGGTATGGGTCATAGCAAACTATAACAAGAAAGCTGGATTCTATTCTGAGGGAGAGAACAAGCACTGGGGTGTCTGAACAGAGAAATGAACTCTGATATATACTTTAATTCTGCCATGTGAGAACTGGAGAGGACGAAGGGTGGAAACAGAGAGAGCAATTAGGAGGTGATTCCTAGAGCAAAAGGATACTGATGGCTTTGACTTGCATGGTCAGACCTGTGATAGGAGCAAGGAAAATAAGTCAGGTCCAGGATACAGTTAACTGTCCATATGTAGGCCGCAGGAAGTAGGAAAGCTCTTAACTGGGAAGCAGTTGGAGGGTTGGAGTCAACAAAGATCAGTTGCCGGCAACTGGGTACAGAAATCTAGGCAGAGTGAGCCATAAACAGGGCTCGAGGATCAGAGCAGACAGAGCAGCAGGCAGGCCCTGGGCATCTGGCCGCTGCTTAAAGGAGGATGGGAGGAGAGGAGGGGAGCTAGAGGGTACCATGATCCCTTAGCCCAGGCTTATACTGCCCCCACTTCATATCCTCCCCAAAGCCCCTAGCCAGGTGGTACAGGGGCTGGGATTCTGGCAACAAAAAGCGCTGAGACCTTCACCACAGCTCCAACAGCTGCTGTATCCCCACTGGCCCTATCTGTAGGATGAGGACAAGGGAAAAGGAAATTAGAGTGAAAATAAGATTCCACTCCCCTACTCCGCCCCCCAGCCAGGTCTTGTTCTCTAACATGCTGATGGGCACAGGAACATGGAGGTGCTTCCTTAGGGAAGCAAGATGCCTTCTGTCGTCTCCTGGGCTCTCTAGAAGCAGCTGGCTATGCAGTTTCTTGTGGCAGTCAGCCTGCGCTGGCCACCAAACCAGGGCCAAGCCCCTCTCTGAACCAAGGCCCTCCAGCTCATGGGTTTCACTTTATTTACTTTCTGTTACTGACAGCTGCCGAGGAATGACAACTAAAATGCTCACGTAAGGATCTGAAGAGATTTATTCTGCTTCCATCTAAGCACTCTTTAAAAATCATACATTAAAAAAAAAAAAAACTGGATTCCGGGAGGTGATCCAAAGTGGACCCAGCCAAGACAGTGTAGACTTCCTACCTGGAAAATGCCAAGGGGTATGTATGACTGTCAGAGCAAGATCAAATGGGTCTGCCCAGCATTAAGACCTTTGGAAATCTGGACAAGGATCCAGAGCACCTCCCAACATCACCTCATACACTTCCCTCATCAAAACCTTTTTCTCTCAACTGACCATGACTTCAATGCTCTACCCCTAAACCTCATTCAGTTTGTACCTGATTTATTTTCCCAGTTCACTGAACTCACTTGACACCACTCTTGAGTCCTGCCCTGAGCATAGTCCAGCTTCATCAGTTGGCCTTATGTTAGACAAAAAGTAACCCCCTAAAGATATCCTGGAGCTTGTGAATATGTTACCTTTCTTGGCAAAAGGGACTTGCAGGTATGATTAAGATCTTAAGATGGGGAGATCATCCTGAATTATCCAGGTAGATCCAGTGTGATTCTGGTAAGACAGCATGAGAGTCAGGGTTGGAAAAATGAGCTGTGACAAGAGAACTGAGATTGGAATGAAGGGCTTTGACAGTGGAGGTAGGAGCCATGAGGTAAGGGCTGCAGCAGCATTTGGCACAAGATAAGGAAAAGAAATGAATGCACCCCAAAGTCTCCAGGAGGAAGGCAGCTGCGCTGACCCTTGGTTTTTGTACTTCTGACATCCAGAAATGTAGGAGAAGAAGTTTAATTGTATTAAGCCACTAAGTCTGTGCTCAATGCTGTGATATCCCATGAATGTAGTGCAGTTAATGTTTTATCCTTTTTCTGCTTCTGCCACTCATTTTGCTACTTGGCCACCTTCTGTCTCACACTGTTCCCCAAATTCAAGGAAAACAAAGCTTCCTTATATCCTCAAGGCTTAGTATAGCATGGAAAAAACACTCGGCAAATACTGTAGCTACAAAAGGGAAAATAATCAAATGGGAAGATGAGCCACGTAGCATGGAAGCCCTCAAGGATATAGACAGTGCACATTTGTCCTTGCCTGGCTTGCTGAATGTGTTCTTATATTCAACAATTACCCTAGGCTCTATTGTCCAGGCGTTGTGCTAGTTCTTTGGGATATGATGGTGAGCTGAACGGGCAGGGCCCGTTTGATAGGAATTTTACAGGTAAGAAGGAAAGACAAATAGGCAATCCCTCTGAATTGTGTTGTGGAAGCTATAGGAGCACTTAGCGGTGGCTAATATGTTTGTCTATAGGATCAAGAGAGTTATGGGATGGAAGAGCAAAAACTGATATGTGAAACAACGCAGAGGAAGATGTTTATACGCCCAGCATTCTTCATAGTAGGCAAAAAAGGGAAAAGCAATCCTTTGACAGATGAATGCACAAACAAAGTGTGGCATATATGCTCTGTGAAACATTATTGTGACTTAAACAGGAAGGAAATTTTGATACAAGCAACAACAAAGAATAACCTTGAAGACATTATATTAAATACACAAGGACAAACTGTATGATTCCACCTCTGTGAGGAATCCAGAGTAGTCAAATTCCTAGAAATAGAAAGAAGAAATGGTGACCGTGGAGGTGTAGATCAGTGGTAGAGGGCTTGCTTAGAGTGCATAAGGCCCAAAGTTTGATTTCCAGCACTGAAAACTGAAAACAATAAAAAAGAAAAGAAGAAAAGAGAGAAGGAAAAAGAGAGAAAGAAAGAAAGAAAGAGAGTTATACTTATGTAGTTAGGGTCATTTCTAGGACTGGGAAGAGGGAGGAGCCAGGAGTTAGTGTTTAATGGGTTCAGAATTTCCATTTTGGAAGACGAAAATGTTCTGGAGATGGGTAGTGGTGATAGTTGCAAAATAGGTGTGTACTTAATGCCACTGAAATATACACTGAAAGATAGTTAAAATATTTTGCATTCTGTATATTTTAATCACAACTTAAAAGTTAATCTTTAAAAAAAAAAACACAGAAGCAAGGAAGAGGCTCTCATCTATGAGTACCACATCTACAATTAAGCATCCTCCCCTCAGAAAGACAAATAAGATCTGCTTCCTGACTTGGGAGCCTGATAACTCAGGAGGGAGAAACCACTTTAAAAATGTGTCCTCAGCTTAGAAGTCCTTGGTTCACCATACCATGATTTCTCCTAGTACCTACCAAGGACTTAGTCTGCCTCAGTCTGGTGGCTCTATAGGAATATCACAAAAGACAGGAGCATGTCACATATGACATGCTGTTGGCTCGTGCAGTCCCTCCCTTTCTTCTCCGTAGAGCTCTGAAACTTGGATGCCTCTAGTAGTGCTTGACAGGAGGACCCAAGGAATGATTCAATGACTTGCACAAAGCTTGGGTAGCTTCAGGACAGTGGCACTGTCTCCAGCAGTGCAGTTAGGAGTTTCCTTCATGTCTCTGCCTTCCAAACTACTGGTCACTATTCTCTATAAATCATAGGGAAATGATACCTTTTCAGGGACCAGAACTTTCAAAGGGGGACCTGTACCAGAGGGACTGGGATACATATTTACACAGGACTCCTGTCTCCTTCTTTTCCCCACAGGGACATAGCTTCACTACAGGACTTAAGAGGTGACAAATGGCTTCCAGGATAGCTTCACTCAATAATGGGATGCCCTGTCCTAGCAACCCTCAGACCCTGTGGCTGAGTCCAGCTTGCTCTCTTAGACTCATTTTTCACCTTCAGAAATTTCTTTCTACACGTTTTCCATCTCCTTTCTTTTTCTATGGGGACGTCTCCCTGTTTAGTCCATTAGATATGTTTATGAAGCTCTGAATTCCAAATAAAATAAAGTGCATTGAGTTCCTGGGCCCCAGGGAAATCACAGGATGTTGCTTGACACCTGTAACAGAACACTTCATGACAGTAGCACAGAGAAGGCCTCCAGGGGAGTGTTGCTTAACCTCAAAGTTGTCATACTCTGGTCTTAACCAAGTTACCCTTTTACACCAATCTGTACTACAATCTTTTAAGTATTTTTCTAGTGCTTTTGAATTACATGGTACAGAAGAACAGAGGCAGGAGAGATGATTCTGTCTAGGGGAGGCTGTTGGAGAGAAAGGAGCAGGGATGGGATGATACCAATACTTGACATCAACTGAGCAGCATGCATAGCACTGCAGAGCTCTGTATCCTTCGTCTCATTACTGTACACACTTGCATATCCTGCAGGTCAAACCCCTCTTGAATGCCATCAGGAGACAGCACTGGTTGGTGGAAAACCTTGGATTTGGATCCAGGGGACCTGGGTCCACATCTTGACTCAGTCCCGCTCCTCTAGCCTCTTGGCACCTGGACTGATTGATTGTCTTCAGGAGGAAACATCTTCCTTAAAGGACTCAGTGAGAGCTGAATGCACAGTATAAGAGAAAATGCTTTCAAAATTGTCTAACATGATGTATGTGAAGTAAAAATGAACAATAAAACAAAGAAAAAATTTTTCAAAATGAAAAAGACAAGAAAACAAAGAATTTTCAATGTAACAAAAATGATGGTAAGTTCAGCATAAATCATTATGCCTATAAAATAACCAATTACTGCTTTCCAGTTGGCACATTATAGGAATTTGTCATGCCCAGAAAAGACTGAGTTTCGGGGAGGAATGTGCCCAGATCTGCACATTAAGTGTCCATCTGGGTTGTGGATCAGGAAGGGCAGATAGTGTTCTCACACAAAGTTGTCAGGTATTATAAGTGACATGAACATCAATCCACTGTGCTGGTTGCCCCATGATTACAAAAAAAATCTTGAAACACACATGATATGCATGATATCAGATTCTCATGGAATGCAAGCATCAACAATCTATCATTGTTTTTTCTTGGACCACAGACTTCTAGAACAAGGCTCTGGTAAGAACAGAGTCTGGCTTTTCATCCCCAGCCCCACTCTGCAGGCAGGAGCCTCCCCTCTCTGTCCCTACCCCTGTACTATAATGCAGATGTCAAAACTGGCTACTAGGAGGAAGGAAGCTCACGCCACACTCAACCAAGTGAGAGTTGTTAACAGGGAGGTCGGGGAAGGTCAGGTAAGCTGAGCAGGTCTTGTGTTGCCATGGAGTTTGTTGAATTAGACAAAGAACAAGGAGATGCTGGTAAAATGAGGTGACCCTGGCTGCCTGACTTACATACTCTCTCTGTCAAAGGTGCACATGGAGAACCCTGCTAGAAAATCACCTGCCCTGGACATTCTTCTCCTTTCTTTTATGCGAATTTGGATTGGGGGCTGGAGATAGGTGGGGTGTCCTCTGCTTGGGAGGCAGGAGGAGGAACATCCAGATAGAAAGTCTGGCTCCAGGTCCTTAAATAGCAGCTCAGTGAAAATAGGGAAATCAAGGGTAACCAGAAAACACAAGATCAAGCTAGAAGATGATAGGCTGAAGCTAAGAATCAGGGGCCCCAAAAGCAGCATGAACAGATGCATGATACAGGACATGCGTACAATGGCTGGTAAGAGTCCTGAAATACATGTACTTCCTTTCTTGATGATCAACTACAAAGCATGGGATCGGGTACAGGTGGTTTAAGGTGCAAAGTCTGGGAGTTAGGGCCCTTTTGAACCTTGCAACCACTTACCTGTGCTTCTATTATTGTTACTTTTTTCTCAGCATTCATTCCTCTCCACAGAAGCCCTCCCATGCTGTTGATCTAGGAAGTCCTCACAATTAGCACCCATTTCTCAGATCTGGTTGGCAAACAGACCTACTATTTCATGTGCAACTCACCCTTAAGAAGAGAAATCAGTTCTCATACTGGGTGCAAACTCATGCTTTATCACCTTCATTCAACATGCAATCCCACAGATGGCTTCCTGTGTAAGTTGCAAAGAAGTATTTAGCACCTGAACACTTGCCCACGTGTTTCATGGGCTAGGAAACAGAACTAAATTGCCTCCAGAAAAAGCCTGGGTTGATGAAAACCCCATAACGACACTTGACTCAAGACTTGTATTGTGTTTTATTATTGCAAATATTAAAGCACGATAAGCAATATCCTAGTTAATTTATCATTGGCCTTCACCTTATGTTTTTGCAATATTTGCAACTTTTCTCCATTTCAGTGCCCAGAAGAGAATAGAAAATATTTTACTTTATTAAGCACTTTACAGATGAGATTCAGATGTATAGAACCTAGCATTTAGTCATTTCCCAGTGTAAGGCTTTGGGCTTTTTATATACTTTGATTTTTTTTTAGGCTACTTTTATGAGGCAGGCAATTTCTCTGGTCTAGGTTTTCCTTGCCTTGCTTACCACGCAGTGGATTCATCCAATGGTTTTTGAATATGTATGATATGCCAAGTATATTTTTATGTGCTAAAGCTATAGTAATAAATAGAACCACCAAATTTCCTTGCCCTCATTTGGTTTACAGTCTACTAGGGGAGACTAACCATAGATAAGATAAACATGTAAGCATGTAGTGACAGAAAAACACATAAAATGTACAACATGAGGTGGAGTTAAAGTTAATTTGGAGGAAAAAATGAAGGTGAGAATGAGATTACAAGAATTCAGAGGTGGGGGATAACACAGATGTTGGTCTGAAAAATATTTTACTGAAGAAGTGACACGTGAGTAAGAAGAAGTGACAGAGCTGGGCTTATGGATACCTGGATGGAAAGAAAAGCAAGTGCAAAAGTTCTGAAGCAGAAATGTGCTTAAGGAACAACATGGAGAGCAATATGACTGGGACAGAGTTGAGAGACTAGTAGGAGACAAGGTCACAGGTTAAATCAAGCTGGGCCAGTGGGTTAAGATGAGGGGTTGAACTTTTACCCTAAGGGACCCAGGAAACAGTAGAATGTTTTAACCAGGATCATGTTGATTTTTGTGCTGAAAATAGAGCATGATAAAAGAGCAGAGTCTGGGTGAATAACTAGGAGGCTACTGTAATAACACAGGCAGGAAGTGATGGCAACTTGAACCAGTACAGCAGTGAAGGTACTGAAAAGTGGTTGAATTCTGGATATATTTTGAAAATAAGAGAGGGTTTTGTTTTTGTTGTTTTGTTGCATTTAAGGTTATTTGTGAAGAATGAGAGAAAGGAGAGCCAAAGGCAACACCAAGACTGAGTCAGAACTGGAAGAGTGGAGCTACCAAGAACTAAGGTGCAAGAAGGGCAAGAGAGGCTGGTTTGGGAGAGATCAGGAACTTAAGCTTGCACGTGCTGTTCTGTGATACCCGTCATAAGACCAGGAGGGCAAATACGTGTCTATGACTATATAGACCTGGAACAGAAGGCAAAAAATACGCTGGGGATGATGTTTAAAGCCATAGGACTGAATGTGTGGTAGGAAAAGAGAAGAATTCTAAGGGCTGAGCTCTAATGAACTCCAGCATTAAGAGACTGGGAAGATGAAGAAAATCAGCAAAAGTGACTTTAGACAAAATACCCAGAAAGTTTAAAGGAAAATTAGTGAATCTGGAATCAAGTGACAAAAGTGTTTCATGGAGGAGTGGTTGAATGGATCAGGTATTACTGTTGAGGGGTCAAATAATATGAAGAGCAGGAAATGACCATTAGGTTTGAAGTGATCATGATAAGTGGTATTGTGGGATGGTAAGAGGAAAAAAGAAAAACTGATTGGAATGGACTCAATAGAGAGTTGAGGAGAGAAATTGCAGAAAATGAGGGTCGGAAAATCATGGTTTTGTTGTAAGGGAAAGAAGATATGGAAATGACTGCAAGAGAGGCAGAGTCAAGGAAAGTTATTTTTTAATAAGGAGGATTCATAACATGTATGAAAGCTGGTGAAAATGATACAGAAGAGAGAGAAAAGGAAGATATTGCTCCCAGAAAGATGCATGAGGAGATATGTGCAGCCAGGGGAAGGGTGGCAGTGTGTGGATGGAGCTATTGCCCTTGCTAGGGTCATGGAGAGCTCACGCTTCTTCCTAGATAAAGGGTAAAGTTTATGCATTCATAAGGGGACTTTGAGGCAAACAACAGTAAGTGATCTTTGACCACTGAAATATCATGCCAAATGCACTAGAATCCCATGGGGAAGTCCAGGTGACCCCACAAATTACAAAATATGCTAATGATGGAATTTGAAATAATTCAGTAGATAGCGTTAAGTCTAGACACATGGAAATCACTAACCAACCTTCATGGTTCTTTGTACTTGTCTCTTTCTACTGTCTTGATGTGAGTCATGGAACGAAAGTTTTCCATGTACTAGGCATTAATCTACTGGCCTACTTTAAACCATGGACCCAAGGAATGTGTGGTGACCATGTACCTAATGGAGAAGTCACTTCTAAAATAATTGTCAAGGGAATGAACACAGGCATACGAGAAAGGAATAAATGAATAGGAATCTCGCCTTTTCAGTTGATACCAACCTACAAAGGCAAGCTAAGCAATCACTCCTTGTATTTTCCTCTGCCTTAGAAAAGTACTGTAAAATAGTTGATGAATCATAGGCTTTGAAGCTGGACAGATAAAGATTGATTCCCAGGTTTGTATCTTAATTAGATATGTTCCCCAATTATCTGAGCTTCACAAATAAAATAGAAGTAGCAGTTGCTTCTGAGTAATAGAGTTGTGAAAATGAAATCAAACAAAAAACATCAAGTAATATTCTAGTAAAGTGCCCAGCATGTAGTATTAGATGTTAAATAAGTGCAGTTTTTAAAAAAAATCTCTGCTTAATGACCTTGTAAAGTTCATTGACTTCTCTTCTGCAACAACTTTACATTTTCAGTTCGAGCCAACCCATAAGATAAGGAACTCCGAAAGGTTCTCTCTCACTGTGTAAAATACTGCTTTCTTTAAACACATAATTACCTCTTTGAAGCCTCAAGCTCCTTTCCTCTTCAACCCAATTAGGTGATTAGTTCTTACATTCTGACTGGTTTCTCTTTGTTCATAGGTTTGGACTTTATTACTATTTTTAACCTATAAGTTATTGTTTTCTAATAGTTGTGACTCGGTGATTTGGAGAACCTCTTTGGTGAGTCATACTTCATATCCTCCAACACATTTCCTAGGAACAGTCCTTGTAGGAGGTCTGAGATGCAGGAGGGGTAGACCGGGAGCTCTGACCATACCCCACCAAGGCCAGCCTGTGCATTGAGACAAACACCCACCAGCTAAAAGAAGGTTATTATTTTGTGGGGAGTCTTCATGCCATCAAATAATGTGCAACTAGGATGGGATTTGTTTGACCTCTTTTCAGATGACGTAAAAAAACACTCGGCAGGAGTCATAGTAGGCATTAGTTGTTCTCACAGGATCCTAAAGAGATTTGTAGTAAGAGCTGTTTCTCAGGAACCCAACGCCATCTGCAAGGACTGGAAAGTAATCTGAGAGAAAATAAGCTTCTTAGAATTAGGGATCCTTTCTTTTTTAACAACCAAGAAAGGATGATTTATCTACAAGAGAGTTTGGTGGAATATGAAGAATGTAAAATACCTTAAAGGAAGACCTTGCAAGCATCCAGGCAAGGAAATACCTGACATTAAGATATCTTGCTCAGTGAGAAATGGCAATTTCCAAGTGGGAAGCATTCTTTTCAGCAACTCTAACATTACCTTCTCTTCAAATCCCACAATTACAAATATACTCATGAGCCTATTATTCCAGGAAACCACAAAGGTCCCTCTCCTGAGGCACTTAACTTTGTTCAGCCTGCATGAACCATGCCTTTTGCCTGACACAAACATCTTTATGGTCTTACGGTCTGTACTCTCCAATTCAGGTGCTTCTTCATCTTTTTCTTTGTGGCAGGTATCATTGTACTGACAACTTCCAGGGTTCCCCAAGAAGCTGCCCAGACCTGAGAGCCACTGCTCAGCTTCCCAACCACCCCAAGTGCTGGCAGAGGAAGTATTCCTGGGTACACCATTACTCATTTCCACAGAACACCAACTGCAAAGTTTATCCCTGACTACTTCTGTTTCTATAAATTTCCACATGAAGAATGTAGGTTTAGAGAAGGGACAAAAACTCTAAAAGAAACTCAATCAGTGAGACAAAGGATTGAGGTCTGAGAGAAAGGAGAATATTAAGAACACCACCAAAAAAGAATGTAAAATGCCAATATGTATAGACTAGGGACTCTGATTGTGCTACATGGCTTATCACAATTTTTGTTATAACTACATGACAAATGTATTGTCATTATCCCTATAATAAAAAAAAGGCTGATAAACTTGGAAAACTTAGGTAATTTTCCAAAGTGGTACAAGTAATAAGTGATGATCTGGGCATTAGAAGGTCATAAGCCTTTGTTTTAAATTAAGAGACATGTCTACTTTGTAAGTCAAGATAGGGCAACATAGAGGTGGTAGAGAGATAAACTCTTCTTGCCTTGGCCATGAAGCTGACTTGATTCCAGCCTCAGAGTAGAGCTGAATACCTGGAGAAATCCATGATGAGAAGAGTTTCACTCTCTACCTAAAACTTCTAGCCCAACTTTTGTCTCCTCTGAATTGAGGAATGACTAGCAAGCTGCAGCTGCAGCTCAGTTTTAGGAGACTCAGGAAGCCATCTAGCTCTGAAAAGGAGAGATGGGTGAATGCTTGGGGAATCTCATATTCAAAATACAACATTGTCGTGTATGTTAATAAGTGAGAAGAACACACATGTAGACACACCTCTGATGGCACACAATTAATCGTGAGGCACCTGTACCACAGCTCCAGGTAGTCAAACCCTATCTTCCCACAGTCTGACTTCTCTACCTACCTGCCCCTTGTTTCCATCAATCCAAAGCACTCTCAGAACCTGGGAAATCTTATCTTCTCTTTTAAGATGTCAGAGTATTAATGAGTATTACTCAGCTAGATTTTCTTCTTCCAATCCCAAATCAGAGTCTGCAAGTATTCTAAATGGAATTTTTTAGAAGAAGGGTATAGAGAAGACTGGTACAGAGAACATCAACAACACCTAAGAAAGATAAAGGAATTATTAGGAAATGCCAGGCATTGCCTATCTCATTCCTGAGTTAAATACACAAGTTCAGGACATAGGCTTGGTTTCAAGTGACTAATTGATAGTTTATCAGCCTCCTGTGGGTGTCACGGACTGATGGATGGGCTGTGTCACTCAGACCGCATCTTCTGCACCTCTCCAGGCTGCTACCTAAGCAGACTTGGAGAACAAGACCTGGTCGTAATTCTTGTTTCCAAGATTCAAAAAGACTGGAAATAGTCCCAGTCTGCACGGCTTTTTGTATGCTGTAAAAAAAGTAATGTGATTCGTTGGTCCTAGTAGTCACTGCATGTAGTCCTTTGGCGGTTTTATTTCTGAGTATTAGCCATATATAAAATTATATGAAGAATTCTGAAGTTCACCATCTCTGTGATCCTCACCCAACCTGGTTCACAGGACTTAAAGTCCCAGAGTCATCTGATAGCCATTCTTACAAAGGTGCAAATACCAAGGCAAGATGATTGCAGCTGAATCATGAGTTCCTTCAGAACTCACACCCCTCCTACACCCAAGTGAGCACACATCAGGTTCCAGAGGCCTCTCAAGGTCATGCCCCAGTGCCCCTCTCAGGCAGTATGGCATCCTAGCCTGTGTCAAAATAGACTGGCTGCTGCCTCCTGGTATTCAAAGACCACAGAGCTTTGCTTTGTCTCCTCCAAGTGCTAAATAAGAGGCTTAACATGGAGGGTGAGGAATTTCAGGTTAAAACAGCTTTCAAGGAAGGCTTGTGAAACCTGATTTAAAAGGAGTGAAGAATTGTATCTCGACCAGAGGCTTAGAAGCATGTCTACTGGCTGCCCTTTCAAGAACTTGAGAGTATCTCACGTAGAAGACGTGTGGATTAGAAATCCAAGGTGGAGAAGCGCTCTGGGCCTTCCTTTAGCCATGGAGGCCAATGTCAAATAAGTGTGAGTATGAAATCCCAAAGGGTGCCAGGTATTAAATTTCTTTTCTATCAGAGAAGGGAAATCACACTAGGGTTCACTGAGCAAGAAACATAGAAATACAATCCCAACCTTGCCTCTCCTCTCCCCTTCCATTGTCATTTTCTCCTCTTTCTACCCATTGTTGGCAAAACTATTACCTGGGAAAACCCTTAAGGTTGCCCCCTGGCTGAAGCAAGTTGGTGAACACTTCAGTCCTGAAGCAGAGTGGTGGAGGTAAATGAAGTTGATGTCATTTGGAGGAAGGTCTGAGGGTACAGGCAAGGTCAAAGGGAGGAAAGTGAAGCTCATTTAGACAAGCCAAATAGTGAAGTACAATAAGCCAGGATGGATTTTCATGTGCCTGGAGAAAGTCAAACAAAAGGATAGGTCAGTGGAGAGAAGAAAGTGCCCATGTCCACAGAGATCTGATGCTCTGCGTAGGGACAGGGCAAAGGTGTATTTGAATTAGGACAGAAATGTCACTCCAGTGAGGCTCAACAAAGCAGCCAGATTACTTTTCTTTTAGTAGAAAAATAAATTTATTTCCTACTAGCAAGAATTGTATGACAAGAACTTTGGAGTGAGTCTATCTTAAAAGTCAAATGTTTAGAATTTGGCTAAGAGCTGTGCTTGTTGGAATACTCCCCACACCCTCACCTTGCAGCTACAGATTCCCTGGAGCTCCCTAGGGAAAAAGTAGGAAGTTGGTTTTGAAATTAAATAAAAAACATCACCATTCTCTTTCCTACACTGTTTCCAACAGGTGTAAGTCACCTATGCTCCCATATTCTACTCCCAGCAACACAAGCGCACACCCTCCCACTCATTGCTCTGCTAACCTCCTTATATAAACATCTATGTAATTTTTTTAACCCAAGAAACCCCTCAGAAAACTGTTTTTCAATGCATAAAATGAAATGAGGAAAATTACAGAAGAAAATAATCATAGTGAAATTCAGTTTTCAAAATATCTTTAAAACAAGTTTGGCTCTAATAATTAAAATATATGCTTCCTTACTAGAATTCTACTACCTAATGATAGATGCTATAAACTAATGTGATAATGGCTGTAAATGACATTTTGAAATATCATAAAAAACTGTAAAATAATATTTAAAGATCTGCTATTTCTAGTCTATTGACAATAAAAATACAGACACCATTAACACTACTGTGAATTGTTGCATGTATTCATACTGGAGAAATATTACATTTCAGTCGGAAGTGAGTGGAAATAAAAATGTAATTTTTTCTTTCCCCATGCAAGTTCAGAGACTCTCTAAACCCTCTCCCTTATCATGTGAGAGATTCATGGATCCCAGGAAAATAATTACTTTGACTTGCCTAGGATATATACTTACATAGCATGTACACATTCATCCCTAATTATTATTACCTTTATTTTCTGTAATTTCTTAATTTTGAGTATATATAATCTATTTTTCTAATAATGATTATGTTTAACAGCTAAATTTCTCAAATTTAACAATAAGCTGTCATAATTTAATTCAAACCATCCCCAGCATGACACTTGCATACTCCTTCATGTTCATAAAAAGAACAAACTCTTGAGGTATTTTCTATGTATTCACCAGTGTCCCTGATTCCCCACTGATGATCAGATCCTTCACTAACATCTTCACTCACATACACAACCACAGCACTAGTATCTGCCCCTCTTTAGGCACAGTCTTTAATATACACCCTTGATACATAACACACATTGCTACATTAAGTAAACATTGACGAATTCAGTTCATGGGTGGCCTCAAACTCATACAATCCCAAACTTATATATACAAGCACAATCTATGCCCCAGTTATAACACTCTTGTTCACACACACAAGCATTTCCGCATAGTCCTTAGTTATTCAAACACACACATGCCAACATCCTATTCACACTCATACCAAAATTCTTAAATGCGTCAGTGCATATATCCACATAATTCAAATACATTCAAGTACTCATACAGTGCTCAAGGCACGTTCTTTATGCATATGTTCAAATGCCCACAATTTTCCTGTACCTTCCCCATTAATAAATGCATACAACTAATCTCCATTCGTGAATATATAATTTATATAGTGAAAATTTAAATTTTTAAAGATGTATTGCAGTAAAAGATGCATTGTCATTAATCCCATTCAAGAAACTCCTGCTTGTTTCAAGACACTCTTATCTTACCATGTTTGCGAGTCTCAGAAGCAGGTCTGGAAGTCCCCTTTGATAGATGTCTTCATTAAGTATGATTAAAAATATAGTGAATGAAAGGCGGGCTCATGAAAATGCTATGCATATCTTTTTCCACTTTATTCACTGGCCCTGGCCCTGTGTGACTTTTGACCTTTCCCCAAAGTCAAAATGACCATGAAAGGTAAACATTTTGAGTGGACTCAGGATATCAAAGCAGCTATGACAATGCAACTAAAGACATTCATGAAAAAATACTTTCAGAACTGCTTCAGAAAGTGGCAAGAATGATAGGATCAGTGTATTCAAAGTGAGGAGGAATGTTTGGGAGGGGATTAATGGCAATGTGTCATTTATTGTCATAATCTTTTTTCTTACCTATTTTTATTTTAAAGAGAAAAAATAAAAATAATTTCAAAACAAGATAATAGGAGGATAACAATGGTTAATACATTGCATATTGTTATCTTCAAATTAGTTACTCAGAGGGCAAGACATAGGCATTTAATTGTCCAAACGATATTAGCACAAACCTCTCTTTTCAATGAAATAAGAGAAATTAGTAATATAACTGCCTTAACTATCATATATATAGTTATATATAGATATAGTTGCTGTTGTTGTTTGTTTGTTTTTGTTTTTCCTTTCCTTCTTTTCTCCTTTCCCTATCCCAGTTTCTCTTCCCTTTTGAACAGTTTCTTCCCATCGTACAATATCTATTGTACATTTTGAATCTTATTTACTCTTTCAGTTCCTCACACTGGGGAGACAATACAATGTTTGCACATGAGCATCTAGTTTATTCCACTTATAAGTATAATCTTGAGTTGGATCCATTTACCTATAAAAGTCTCCAGTTTATCCTTCTTTATGGCTGAGTAGTACTCCATTGTATAAAAAGACTTCATCCTTCTTATCTGTTCCTCACTTGATGGGCATTTGGGTTGTTTCCAAGATCTAGTTGTTACAAATTTTGCTGCTATAAACATGAGTGCACATATATTGCTGTGATATGATGTTTTTAATTCTTCCTGAAGATACCCAGCAGGGTAATAGCTAGGTCAATAGGACCTCAAATTCTAATTCTTTGAGGAATCTCCACACTGATTTCCACAGTGGCTGTACCAGTCTACACTCCTACAAACAGTGGAGAAGAGTTCCTTTTTCCCACTGCCTCTCCAGCATTTGTTGTTGGTTGATTTCTTGATAATAGTCATTCTTGCCAGGGTGAGATGGAATCTCAGTGTTGTTTTAATTTGCATCCTTGAATGACCAGTGATGTTGAACATTTTTTCATATATTTATTTGCTGACTGTATTTCTTTACCTGGGAAATGTGTATTCACCTCAGCTGCCCATTTTTGGATTGGGTCTTTAAATAAGGGAGGTCTGATATTTTTGAGTTCTTTATGTGTTCTTGTAGTAATCCTTTGTTGGAGGAAAAGCTGACAAACATTTTTTCCCACATTGTAGATTGCCTTTTCATTTTGTTATTGATTTTTCTTGATGTGTAAAAGTTTTTTTAATGAGATGAGATCCCAGTTGTTGATTCTTTGTGATAGTTCCTATGCGATCAGGGTTTTATTCATAAAATCTTTGCCTACACCAATGTCTTCAAGAGTTTTACCTAGTCTATCTTCCAGCAGATTTAATGTTTCTGTTTTAATATTTAGATCTTTGATCTATTTTGAATTTAGTTTGGTGCATGGTGAGAGATATGGGTCCAATTTTAATCTTTAGCATGTGCAGAGCCAGTTTTTCCAGTGCCATTTATTAAAAAAGCTGTCTTTCTTCTAGTGAATGTGTTTGGCACCTTAGTCAAAGAAAAAGGAGCTTAGTATGTCTGGAGTTGTTTCTGCATCTTCTAATCTGTTCCATTGATCTTTGGTTCTGTTGTTTTGCCAGTATCAAGCTGTTTTTATCACAGTGGCTTTATTGTATAGTTTCAAGTCAGGGATTGTGATGCCCCCTGCCTTGACTTTGTTGCCAAGAACTGCCTTTGCTATTCTAGGTGTCTTCTAGCTCCAAATGAATTTTAGGATTGTTTTCTTTAATTCTGTGAGATATGCTATTGGAATTTTTATGGGAATTGCATTAAATCTGTGTAACAGTTTTGAAAGCATGACTGTCATCATAAAGTTTCTTAAATTTAAATGTTCAGCGTAGTTCTTGATCACATAGGTACATTCACTGTGTTTTATTCATATAGATCCATTGAATAGATTCCCCTCCTATCCCCTACACATGAAACTCACATATGCTTACATGCACATGCTCACCCACACATAAACATAAGGCAGAGCTTGGCACTCCTCCAGAGGGAAGACTGTGCTTAGAGGCTAAAGGCACCTTAAGAGTGTGGAGGTTAGGGCTGCCTGGGTGACCTCAGACTGATGCATTAGGGAAAAGCAAATCAGTAGCTTGGCCAAAGGGCCCATTTCCCCCACTAAAGCCCTAATCTATCATTGTCTCCTCTTATGTCTTTTGATTTCTGATTCACTGAACTTTAGATCCATTATGTCTCTGCAAGGAAAACTGATGAGATATGTGGATTGAGTGGGCTGGGTGGCAGAGGACCAAGAAAGCTGCTTATTTGTTTTCAATGGAAAATTTTGAGTCAAACAAAATTCTCACAAAGTTTATAGGATCAAAGTTTGGGGAGAACGCATCAGGAGCATGAAACAGTGGGAAGTATTTGCTTCTTTTCCAAACAGCAGGACCCTAGCTCCTGAGAACACAAGAAGGGGAGGGACAAGGATATGTGATGGAGTTTTAGGGAAGGGGCCTTGTGGGAGACCTTGACAGTGGAGACTGACCTTTAAACACAAATGAGCTGGCTAAGGACAGTGTGCTCAGCAAGCTGAAGGGCCTCCACTTAGAGTGTCAGCCTTATTGGCCCAACCCCCACTGTGTGTGTCAGGAACTCACATAAGGTTGAAATTGGGCTTGAATTTTTACTTGGAGGTTTTTTCCCCCCAGAGCAGGAAGCACTTGCTAAATTAATCTGATATCTTGTTTATATTCTATAAATAATATCACCAGAGAGCTCAGAGAGCAGAACAATCTGGATCAGCTCAGCCATTCATGGCACTGAGGTGGTGGTGGGGAGTCACCTTGCCATCTAGGCCCATTCACCCACAGGGCAGAATCAGTTACAATCTATTCCGCTCCTTCCTTTAGCACGGTAGGTGGGTGTATTAGTCAGCTTTCCATTGCTATGTCATAATACGTGAGGTAAGCAACCTGGCTTATGAGAGACTTAGTTAGACTTCAGAGATGTCAGAGTTTTCAGTCAATGGCCACCTGTTGCTTTCAGACTGTGGTCAAGTAGAATACCATGGTAGAAGTGCAGGGAGAGGAAGCACTCATCTCATGGTGGCCAGAAAGAGAAAAAGAGAAAAATATGGGCCAAATTCTCAGTTATCTTTTCCAAGGATGCTCCCCCTCCCCCAGTGACTTAACTTCCTTTCATTAGGCTCCACCACCCTCAGATTCTACTCAGCCTCATAATAGCACCAACAAAATTTGAGGACCAAGTCTTAAACACATGCTGTTTGGGGAATATTTAAGAAATAAACCATAAAAAAAGCAGGGAATACAGTTGATGTGACCCTTTAGGGTACGGTAGGAAGGGAAAAAGCTTGGCTGTGAGGACTGAAAGGGTTGCAGATTAGCTGTGACACTTCCCAAGTCACGGGTGCCTCACCTGAAAATACAAGGATGTATTCTGAATAACCGTTAGGTTTTGTCTTACCTGTGTTGGGTGCTGCTGTAACGAAGATACCATAGATGAGGCAGTTTAAGTAACAAACCTTTATTTTCTTTTTATAGTTCTGGAGATTGAGAAGCCCAAGATCAAAGTGCTGGTGGATTCAGTGCCTGGAGAGAGCTCTGT
The DNA here is from genome assembly GCA_004363535.1 of Dasyprocta punctata. Lineage (NCBI taxonomy): Eukaryota > Metazoa > Chordata > Mammalia > Rodentia > Dasyproctidae > Dasyprocta > Dasyprocta punctata. The sequence continues at coordinate 84,668 of RJWM01001366.1, read as the reverse complement.
TTCTGGTTTGTAGATGGTGCCATCTTGCTTTGTGTTCACATGGTGGAAAGTGGAAAGGGAGGAAGCTCTTTAAGATGTGTGATTAAAAATATATATATTTGGTGAATACCCTGCCGAGTGCCATCTTCAGAAAGCCCATTTGTAAGAACATGGTGCGTCCTCGTCCACCTTACTCGCTGAATCTGTGATTTCTGGCCCATCCCCAGTGTCAAAATGACCATAAAAGGTAAAGATTTTGAATGGATTCGGGACATCAAGGAGGTCATTACAGTGCAATTAAAAATATGGAAGAGGACTTCTAGAGCTGCTTCAGAAAGTGGCAAGAACGAGGATATATGAATTTGAAGTGAGGAGAATTTGGAGGGAGATTAATGTCAATGTGTCCTTTACTGTAATAAATGTTTTAAACTTTCAATTTTCATTGTATTTTTCTGTTATACCTCCTATGACACACATAGGTCCTGCACTCATGTTACTCGCAATCTAAAAAGAACACAAGCTCTTCGGTATAAACAGGCCATGCTAAAATCTGTGAACTTTAAGCGGTTGTGTACAAGGCAACTAATGAGTGAAATATGAGTCCCCATACCTGCCTTAGGGTTCAGGTTCAGCCTGTCACCCCAAGTTAAGGACACCACCAAACTGATACCATGAGGTGGCCCAGCAAACAAACCCAGAGTTCAGAGGAGAGAGGGTAGGCTGAAGTAATCCAAGAAGTCTTCCCAGAGAGGAGGTTTTAATCCTAGTGCTCAGGATAAGAAAGATGCACCAAGAAGAAAACTTTGTGGTCTCAGTAATCCATTTCTCCAAGACAGGTGAGAAGACTGAGGTCCTGAAACAGGGGGAGGAAAGCCAAATTCACACACTGCATTTGTTCAATTGCTTATGCAACCTTGACAAAGCCAACCTCTCTGTTGACAATCACTATTTCAACGAGGCTGGTGTCAGGAAGGGGATAAAAATGAGGATAACATAGTCCTGCCTTGAGTTGATGTACTCTATTAGGGAAGTCAGACCCCGAAGCAAGAGCCTTCAGAAGTGTGCTCACAGCAGGTCTGATGTTCAAGGATGGGAAGGAAAGGAGCTGGGAAACTTGGTCAGGGAATAGCAACGACAGCCAACATTTCTTGTTTTCTGTGTGCCCTAAACCATGTACATGCATCACCTCATTTAATATGCATGCCCATCCATTAAGGAAGCTAGTATAATTATCTACATTTTACTGATGAAGGAAATGTTAAAGCAGGAATGGGAAAAATTGGTCCTCACATCTGGGAAGTTCAAGGATAGAACTGGAACAGAAGGACCAAGGTTTCAAACAATGCTGCTACGATTCTCTTCCCCTGTCACTTTTCCCCTCTGCTGCCGGTGTCACCGCTGCTTCCCCTGGGCCCTTCACAAGAACACCCTTCCCCTTGCTAATGCCATTAATACAGCTGCCTAACCTGCAGCCAGGACTTGCTTGGGTTGCCCAGAGCCTGTTGAAGGCCCATTTGCTCAACACATAATGGGGATTAGAATTCATTAATGCACTACAAATTAAAGTATTAATAACGGCTGCGGAGTTTAAATGAGAGCCACGGAAGGGAATCGGGCAAGGGGCGGCCCCTCCTGCATCCCCCACCTAGCTGCATTGTTCTGGCACAGGCAATCCTGCTATCTTTAATATGCTGTGACAGCCGCTGGAGTGACCCCAGACAATAAACAGGGCCTCCTAGTTAAGTATTAATCTGCCAAAAGAATGACCTTCATCCACTAAAGAAGGGATGTTTTTAAAAACCTCGGAAGTGGAGGAAGGCTCATTTGCTTGCTCATTTAGCATATTAAAAGGGTATTATTGCTACAAACAAGAAATCTAAATGAGGCCTGGGCAGGAGCTTCTGATTAAAGGTACAGAGTAATGATGAACATGGGAGGCTAAATCTGTTATTGTTCACCAACATGGCAGGACCTGGCTGCCTGCGTGATAACCTCTTGGAACACTGGTTGGAACTCTTGCTGTCATAGCAGAAGGAAGCAACTCTAGCCACTGGGCACTGCCTACCTCCATCCTGGAACAGCAGGGCCGGAGGAGGGGTGTCTGAGGCCACTGCGGACAAAGAAGCCCAGAGAGACAGTTTCAAGCAACTCTCTGGAGTGACCAGTCTCCGTCTGTGTTTGTCACTGTCACTCTCTGACTTGTTTATTCCTAGCTACTCAGGTCTTTGCAGGTGAACTCTGTGGACAGCACCTCTTCCTAAGAACCCAAACAGTTCTCCCAGGGACAAGATCATGCTTAGTCCAGGGAGAGAGGGTCTGTCAGAGAGAGAAGGAGAGAGAAAGGATGAGTGTGAGTCATTGCTCTTCTACCCAGATAATTAACGCCAAGTCATGAGATGTCAGAAGAAGGACTGGATTGAGAAAAGTGGACCATCTTTTAGCCTGTAGCATTCTGTCTAGCATTGATGGGGACCTTGGCAGAGCTATGGGCAAAGACAGAAGACAAATATAATTTATATTTTCTCTATGTAAATGTAAAACTCAAAGATATACAAGTAGATAAAAGTGTAAAACTCAAATTCAATAAAAATTCTGGAGAAAAAGGACTTCTGCCAGGTGCCCAGTACCAGGTGGGAGACTGACAGGTGACCAAGAGGCAGACCCTGCCTGGGAACTTACCATCATGCGGGGCGCCGAGGGTGCCTCATGTGAAAATGATAGGCACAAAATAAAGTGAAAAGAATGCTGAAAATTTAGAATATAGACAATAGTTGATAGCAAGGAAAAAATAGGGAATTAAAAGGGAGCTCAATGACTCCAGGAGCTAATTGTGTTTGTGCATGTATCTCAATGCGGTGCACTTTTCAGGGACAGTGACTTTGTCTTTTCCATCTCTGGGTTTCTGTCATCCACAGCAGTTCCTGACACCCAGGAGATGCCCCTGGCAGAGGTGATGCCGTTTGCTCTCCACACTGCTTCCTTTTTCAGGGTTCTGACACACAAACATTTCTCAGCCTCCCTTGGAGACAAAGTGAAAGCATATGACAAAGATTTGGCAAGTAGGAACATGAATAGAAGTGGTGTCTGTGATCTGAGGTATGGAAGAAACAGTGTACCTTACACATCTCCTTCTCCTTGCCGCAGCAACCTTGTGTGATGGGAAGGGACCGTTACAGGTTGGGAGAAGACTGGGTCCCTGAGTCACTGAATGGAAGTGGACTTGATCAACCCACATCAATGTTTTCAGATTTTGGTTATGTGGCACCTCCAAGACTTAGAGGCTTATCTATTGAGGCAGTTGAGAGTTACTTGTCTTGTTTAATAAATGCAGTGTTTGATAACTGTTTGTTGAATTAATAAATGAATACCCTTCTTTAATCCACATGATAACTTTAAGGAAGATATTTCTATATGATAGATAAGGGAATAAATTCAGAGTCAAAAAGTAACAGAGCCAAAAGTTAAATTTATAACTTAAAATTTCATACTTTTTTTTAACTATAATTGGCTGTCTTTTAAGAATGTGGTCCGATGTATATTTTATATGGAATTTTACTAAAAGATACTTCAGTGTATTAGGGTTTAGGGGTTTTTCAAATGAGAGAGTTTCCTGGTCATCAATGCTTTTGGGACAGAGCTGTCATTTTGGATGTGTTCTGAATTGAAGTTCCCCAATGAAGTGTTTTGGTCACTTGCTTTCTGTCTCTGGGATTTTTACCACTGCATTTCACTGTTCAGGGAAGAGGAATCTCCTTACTGGAAGCAGATAGTCAGGTTAACCTCAGAGAACCTGATCCACACTGACTGTTGTATCTCCCCTTATGAATACATTTGTCAACCATCCAATAGTTTCCATAGCTGTGAAACTTGGCCCACGTGAATGTTGGGGGCACGGTGACAGTTGAAGGCAAATACTATCAAGTGTGTGTGCTGTGAATTCTCTCTACACTGACACTGCTCTGGGGCAAGCAGAGGGTTGTGGGGAGGATAATGGCCTCTACTCCAAGCCAATAGGACAAGTGTCAGGCCTCAGGGGAAAGGGAAGAGGCCATAAGACTAGAATTTTATGCTCTGAGAGGAAAACTAGGAAGAATCATCTGTAATGAATACAACCAGTTATAACAAAGAAATCCAGGAGTAAATCTTGAATTATCCTCTGTCTTTATTCAGTGTCCTCCTCCTGACTCTGGAAGTTGTAGGTGCCCAGTTCAGCCAACAGAATTAATATGAGGGGACTGAGGGGTAAAGAAGAATCAAGACATACTATATACGGGTACAAATTCCTTACGATGAATGTGATCTTTATGTATATCTAAAGTGTACCAGTAAAATCAGTATTTAAAAGATTGCTACTGAGTTGATAACATTAAAAAAAAGAAAGAACTCACACCGAGCACTGTGCCTGGAACTGGAACTGAGACACAGAAATGAGTAAAAAGGAGTAAATCCAGGCTGAGGGTCAAAGAAGCATCCAGCAATTCTGAGAAATAGCTGTTGCTTCCAGGGCCATCACCAAACCACCGGGTGCCTTGTGCAAAACAGAAAGCACGACTCTGGAAAGATAGCCTTTCTCTCTGAACCAGAATATATGTTGTTCACTAGCTCCCCTAGTGACAGAACCACACATCTTTTCTCTCTTTCACTCTCTGAAATGTGTGCTCCCCTTGGATCTGAACTCTCAGAAACTCAAATCTGTGCAGACCTGGGCATTAGAACTGGACAAATCTGGAGAGATTTGTCATTACACAAATTCCCTACCTGAAAGATGAAGAAACCAAGATCTAGAGGTAGAGAAATGATCTAATAGAGATCATCCTTTGGAATTTCTGAGGGAGAAAAGAGATGTCTCATGTCTACTTATTAACATTCAAACCAGATAATATACAAGATATGGGGCAAACTAGTCAAACTGATCAAGGTGCGGCTGAGGAAGAAAGGACATAATCTGCTCAAACAGTTGATTACAGTACGTGCCACACCTTTATTCCCCAAATGGAGTCGATTTTCCAATTCATGTTTTTCTCTTTGCTATGGCTTGTATCTAGCTATCCTTTCAAAGCTGCATGTGGTTATAGGTGGGGCTTTTTGTAGGTGGCTCCATCTAGGGTATGTGATGCTGGGATTAGAAGTGCATGTTTACAAAATTAGTCCACTGCTTGGTTAAACATATTTCTGGGTGTGGATAATGGGAAGTCCCACCCAAAAGATGGATAACCTAGAAGGGATATAAGGGAGAGGCAGACTGCTTGCTGTTTGATGCTTTCTGCCTGTCATGCTATGAGGTATTTCTCCACTGTGATGCCCACCCTAGCTTGGGGCCAGCTGGCTTTGGGTTGAAAACTCCACAAACTGTGAGCTAAATAAACCTTTCCTCCATTAATGTAGGTGTCAGATATTTTGTCTCAACAACAAAAGAAGTAACTAAGAAACACCTGATTCCAAGCATGCTCTATCCCTCAGTTCTAAGCAATTTGCATACAAAACCATATGAAAATTGAAGCCCGCGGGCATTTCCATTGCTGAGAAAGTAGTCAGTCTAATTACTCTATCCCACCATATTTACCTCAGTGTAAAGAGTTTCTAAGTATCTGTCAATGCCAGACAAAGGTGAGCATAGAATACTTGCAAGTTATGGACCCAGTCATGGAGTATGCCATAAGGAAGATGACATTCATTCCTAAAGCAAAAAGATCAGGTCATCTGTACCCTGACACTGTTAGCCTGAACCCCCTGTTCCACAATTCCTAGGGTGGCAGCTCACTTATAGACATTCTTGGGGTCCCAGCTCAACTCAGTTGCTACCTTCTCTGTGCGTGTTCCCTGACTCCTTCATCAGTTCTCACATTCAGGAATATACAGTGCACAACATTTTTACGGCATTCACCACATGACACAGAACTCTGAGGACTTCCTGAGAAAGCACAAGCCATCCGGTTTTTGTGCCCTAGCAATGCACAGGGCTTATGTGCACTACAGTCATGCATCAGTTAATGATAATGGTACCATACTGAAGTCCTCAGGTGATTTCCTTTCTGTGCAAACCCACAGAATGAATTTACACAAGCTAAGACTGCCACAAGGTCACTAGGTGACATAATCTTATGAGATCACCCTCATACAAGTGGTCTAATGTTGACCAAAATGTTATTATGTGACACATGACCATAGTTATTTAACAAATATATTGAAATACGATAAAATTCACATCAATTTCCACATTCTACTACCTGTTTTGATGTTTTGCCTGGCTCTACTTTTTGGTTTTAGGTTTTATTTTTCACCTGCAAACTTTTAGGTCTATAGTAAGTACTAGTGGATGGTCAGACACATCCAGATATTCTGCCTAGGGCACATGTGAAATGGCAGTCTGTGGAGTAGCCTTATGATCCCGTTCCATTTGAAGAAACTGAGTGTCAAGAGGAGTTAGGGAGCCAGACTGAGGTTTCACCACAGGTAGGTGCAGAACTGGATGGAGCACCTTTCTGACTCCATAGCCCTTGCTCCTCCAATTTAGCTGACCCAGCATGTCCTACTTCCAAGTACCCACAGTTGGAGACTGTCAACACTATTTGCAGCCTTAGTGAAAGTACTCCTTAATTTTCTCGGGTGCTGTGAAGTCACATACAACCTAGAGTGGACTTAACAACCTCATTTCCCAGTGACATCTGCCTCCATGCATGGTTCTTGCTCTGTTTTAAAAGCCTGAGTCTCAGTGACCCCCAGTGTCCTGCTCAGGCTGCCCCTGGCTGCCCTGCTGGGCTCCATACTAGCCTTCTCGTAGATTCTAGATCTGATTTCTTCATCAGCTTTTGTGAGTTTTATATAGTAAAGACAAGACTATGAGCTTTCTCTAGTAAATGCCTGGGACAAAAATCCCTGCCATTACACCCAGAAACCAAATAGGATATCTTACCTGAGTGCTCTAGAAGATCCCAGTTTTGGGTCTGTTTTTAAAAATACTCCCATAAGATTAGCTGGTACCTTGATTTACCTATTTCCTGCTAGGTTCTTTATAGAGTCATACACACTTTCCTTCTTTTAAAATAAAATGGAATAAGATCCATGTTAAGTTTAGAACCATTCAGAAACCAGCTCTGCTTATGCTTTCTTCAGGCCTGGGAATGCTGACCCCTTCCCTATGGAATCACAAAAGCCAATGGTCACAAGCATGCATATCATATGAGGAGAAGAGTAGAGTAGAAGGGAGCAGAGATAGGGAGGGGTGGAGGCGAGACTGGGAAGGGAAGCAAAGACCAAACCAAGTGAAGACTGGAGACTGGAGGAATGCCAAAGGGAGGCTGCAGCAGTGCTGCAAGTGGTGGACACATGGCAAAGCAGGCTTCTTGATGTCTTCCTCGCAATGAAGAAATACAGGACACTGCCACCACAGTGGGACACGAGGTCCTACATGTTGCCTGCTGAACTTCCTGTTTCTGGGTTAAGAATTCTGCTCTGTACCCCAGAAAGAAGAAAGACCACGTCCTTAAGAATATCTTCAACTTAGTACCTTATTACTGGGGACCAGGGAAATGGGGGTCCAGGAGAGATGAAGGCAGCTTCAATCTATTTGAAAAGGAAAGCCAAAAGGTTTTCAGTGTAACGTGAGGCCATTCAAAGGAAGATGTGAAGCTCAGGAAGAACCTGGGGGCTAGAAATAACTCAATTGCAAATATCTACATTTTACTAATAGACAGAAACTGTTCCAGATGCCAAAAAGAAGCAGCCTGAACAGGTGATGGATTTTCCCCCCGGATATAGGAATTTGTGTCACAATTAACCTCTTGATGAGAGATGTCTCTCCATTAAGTTTCATTTGACAGGTGGTAAAAGGTGGACAACTGGCAAGGATTGACTGACAACTGGGGAAGATGGAGCCATTAATCCTGCTCTCCTCCCAGTGCGTCTCTGCACCTCCTTCTCTCCAAAAACCCTCTGTCTCCAAAAGCTCATGCCCAGTGTCTCTGTCACAAGACTTTAACTGACCACTTCCTTCTTTCTCCTTCTTCTGCCTTTCTCCTGGAGCTGGACCTCTTTTCTCCATCTGGGCTCTCAGAGAACACAGTGCACATGTTAAAAACAGTACGTAGCACCTTTCATTGTAACTTTTCTGTCTTCCTCGCCAGACCTCAAACTCCATAAGAGCAGAAGCCCTGGCCAAGTCACACATTTTACCTTAGTTCCTAGCACAGTGCCTGTTATATTGTAGAGGTGAAATAACTATTTCTGAATGAATGGATAAATGGGTAATCATAGAACTGTGAATCTGGCCTAGGCTTCCATCCTTAGCATTCAAATGTGGAGGCTTGTAGTGCATTAGCATATTTAAGCAAATTAAGTGACTTGAGATAACACTAATCAGTCACCTAAATATATTTTGAAGTCATCACTGTAGTACATAACATATCTCACTGTTCCAGTAAAAGTTTATAACTTTGCACCATTCATGACTTGCATTGAATTACTTGCTATTAAGACTACTCTTCCTGAAGGGGCAGAGGTCCCACATATCTGGCAAACACGTTTCTTTGGTGCTAGCTTGACTTTACATGGTGCCTTGTACCTGTTATTCACAAGAAGCCGTGTCCCATTCTTGCACTGTAACAAACCTGTGCTGCTCAGCACTGCATCTGCCAGCCGTCACATTAAAATTGAAAGAGACATTCATAAAACCCCCTTAGGGAATGAGCCACCCATCTCTCTGGTCCCTGGAGGATACACAGCAAGGATGGGGAAAGCAGCCTTGTGATGGCACAGTCAGGACTTTTCCAAAATTCATTGACGATGCCCCTTGGGGCAAGAGAGGCAGCAACACTCTAGCTTGAATTCATTCCATTAGCAAAAGGACAGATTTTGCTATAGAAATCTTGCAAATAACCTTTCTAATTTCTGGTGAAGAACAAAAGGAAATTATAGGGAGATGGTGCCAATTCCCCACTAATATCCTTCTCAGAAGCAAGAGGTAATTGTTTCAGGGAAGAAGTTAAGCCATTGTAAAGATCTAAATGCTTGCCTTATAGCACTGAGCATTGGGAGTGCATTTTGCCTTCATGGCATTGCCAAGAAGGGGTGGGGAACAGCATGAGATCCAGGAGAAAGAACCATGGAGATGGATATTTAGATTGGATTATACCTTAAGGAGTAAGGTGAAAAGGGCTTTTTTAAGTTTTCAGTCACGTCACCCAAAATAAGACAGAAAAGAAGTGGTAAAGAGAATTCCCACCTAAGAAGTGGCCAGAGCCACTTGAAACCCTGGTCACGATGGGCTGCAGGCCAAGCCATGAATGGTACATCTGGGCACGGCCAGCGTCTGTCATGTTAGCAGCATGAAACCCAATGCCTGAAAGTAACCCGCAGAGGAAGTTACTCCAAACTGCTTCCTGAGGGGAGGAAAGCTGGTATAGTGGAGTGCAGTCTGTGGACTACGTGCAATGGGTTCACATGAGTGGCTCTGAGAAAGGCAAAATCTTGAACAGGGCACAATGGCACACATCTGTAATTCCAGCACTTCAGAGACTAAGATAGGACAATTGCATGTTTGAGGGCAGCCTGGGTTATATAGTGTGTTCGAGGCCAGCCTGGACCACATAGTAAGAGTCTGTCTCCAAAAACCTGGAAGAAAAAAAAAAAAAAAAAAAAAAACCAGACCCTAAATACCACATACACAGCTACCAGAGAATTCCTGAAAGTGGGATCCAGGGGATAATATGTGTTTAACTCCTCTGAGGAAATCCCTGTATACTCTTAAATTTAAAAGCACATGGTTTAGTACTCAAGGGGTCACATTTTTGAAGAGGAGTGACTGAGTTTCTGATAGAAGCTTTAGGTTCACTGACTATGTAACTGGGTACTGTCTAACCCCTTAAATCCTATTTTCCACATGGAAAATAATAACTATTAATAATAATAATAATAATAATAATGTATAGGGCCATTGGTAGATTAGACATAACATTTATTATAAAGTGCTTAGCATAGTGCCTGACACATGGTAGTAAGTGGTAATGGTTATTATGTAACAGTTATTTTGGTCTTTTGGGGTAAAAAAAAAATGAATGCAGTTGCAGATTGATATGCTCAGAGTCATTCAGAAGGAAAATATTTTCCCATTAAATATTCCCCATTTTTTGTGAAGGAAGCACACCATGCCTTTTGCTGTTTCCCCAGTTTGAGGTGATTCAATTGTTCACACCACTGAGAGAGTAGTGAGAAACTCAAAGATGAGTCAGAAGAGAACCATGGATGAAAGTCTCATCTAGAGGGCTTTGGAGCAACTATAAATGACACCATAGATTTAGGTACGATTTCCACCACTCATGCTTCTGCCTTTTGTGTCATACCTATAAACACTGCTGTGATCACTTGGAAAGACATAAATACATATGTATTATTTTACTCATTAAGTCAAACGCTCATTTATGTATTCATGAGTATTTACTGAAAGCCTCGTATATTCCAGGAACTGTTCAGGTACTGGGAACATACAGGCAAATAGGAAAAATATGGTTTCTACCGTTTTAAAAAATTACCCATTTGGTGCACTTTGAATGAATGCTGCCATTTACATTGTACTAGGTATTAAAGAAAATACCAAATAATTTTAAGACATATTCCAAGTCCTCAGGAAATGTACAATAGCAATAATGTATGGGAATTAATCACCCTCTGGGTGAATAACTCCAGCCCTCACTGGTCTTTCATTTCTTTGAATTTTATGTCAGTCTTTTCACTGTCAATAGGCTTAGCATGTACTACTTTGGACTGTTGCCTATCTGTTTGTCCCACGTTTATTCTACTCTATCCTAGAAAATGCCAGCATTAGCTAGTTTAGGCTGCTGAACAACCTACTACAACTCTTTTGACTTAACATAGCAACCACTAGTTTAGTTCATGATTGTGTGCAGCTTGGACTGGGCTCAACTGGGTAATTCTTCTGGTCTCCATTGGGTTCCTTTATGAATCTGCAGACTGGTGCTGCTCTGCAAGGCACTGGGGTGATATATGGATGTCGACACTAGGAAATCTGGGTGGAATAGGAAACGGCCTCTCACTGTCAGGCTTGTTCCCTAGGTAATGTGACAGAACTTCTAGAACATGAATGGAAACTTATGAAGTCCAGGCTCAGAACTGATACCTTACTTCTGCTCTATTCTTTTAGCCAAAACATGCAAAGGACCCATCCAAAAGCAAGGAGGAGAAGAGTCCACTTTTCGGTGGAAGTAACTGCAGTGACATTGCAAAGGGCACTAATATAGGAAAGGAGGAACTGAGCAATCCCTCTTCCTCTCCATCTACCACACGGTCCATAAAGCATCTCAAGTGAGAGATGCTACCCACATACTTTTATATTCTCAGAGATGGAGTAGGTTGTCCTTACTGATGCTATTGGAGCAAGCAGGACATTGAAAGCCAGAGTTTGAAGCATAAGTAGGGGTTAGCTAAGGAGAAAGCATTATTCTGGTCAGAAAGAATTGTACAGTATGTGGAAAGTCCTGCAGCCGGAAGCAGCCTGAGGTATCATAGGAAGAGAAGTAATGGATGAGGGGCTGAGGGGTTGGGCTGAACTAGGGAGGAGAGGTAGTGCTACAGGCTTCGACAGGTATCATAATTGAAGGCCATGTAAACCTTGATAAGAAATTTGGACATTATCCTAAGAGCAATGAGAAGTCATAAAGGAGTTTTAAGCAGAGGCGAGAAATGATGAGGCTTGTGTTCCTCAAAGATCGCTTTGACTGCAGAATGGAGAATGGATTAAAGGACATGAGGTGAAAGTGGGAATAATAAAGTCTTATTTCAAATCTGCAAATACTTCTGGCAAGATGAAATCCTTACCTGCTACTCGTGCTTCAAGGGAGTGATGCAGCGTGGAGACCCCACCCCCACCTCAGGGCTGTAGGAAGGAGAGCTGAGTCTATGGGAGGTGAAAGAGAATCGTGTAGGGAGCACAGTCCTGTCTCTAGCAATGTGTGACTCCAGCCAATATCTCAGCCAGAAAGAACAATAGAAAGTTCACAGATTAAGATTCTTTTCTACTTTTCTATTAGCAGAACTAATCATTTGCCTTTAAGTAAGACATTTCATTTTCATCAAAGTAATAGCCAAGAATAAGTAAAAAGAAATTAATTTCCAGAAGGACACTCAAACCCAACAGTATTTCATTTCCTGTCAGCACTGAGATTAACCCAACTCTTACCTCTGCAGACACCTTAGGGAAGTTACCATTTATTGAACTCCTACTGTGTGCCAGGAAATTTACACAGTTTGTGCCCTATGATGCTTCCATCTACCTCCATAGGTAGATGTAATCACCCTGTCCTACAGATGAGGCACATTCTTGCCCAAGATGACACGAGGAGAAAAGGGCAGATGTGGAGGGTGAGGCAGGCTTCTCTGATTCCAGTGCCCATGGTAGTTCTCAGCTACTTCAGTCTTGCAGGGAAACAGGGAAGTGGAAAAAGTCTTGGATTTGCTTTGTCTTGTTTCACCCCCTCCCCAAATCGTTTGGGGTACGTGTCACTAACATCTCTACTCTACAGGTAAGAAAAATAAACTTCAGAATAGCAACATAACTCAGTCAAAGCCATACAGCCAGATCATAATATATGGCCTCCCATGTTCTTCCAACCATACCATTCTGTCCTGAAAACTTACATTTTTCTTAAATAATTTTTCCTAATCACCATGTGTGACAGTTAACTGATTGTGTCAATTTGAGTAAGAAATGACCAACTCATGGGGTTAGCATAGTTCTGGGTGTGGGTGAAGGGATTTACTGAAGACAGAAAGTCCACCACTGGTGTGAGTAGCACCAACCAACAGGCTGGTAGCCTGAATGGAATAAAAGGGAATTGAAGGAAGACAGCTCCTTCTGTTTCTTCAGAGGAGCGCCAGTCTTCACCTTCACCTTGGATAATGTCTCCTGGCTTTAGGTGCGGACCTTTTGGCCTCCTGTAATGGACCCCAGCACTCAGGCAGTCCTTTGGCTGACTCTTCCACACCTGACTCTGTGGGTGACTTTGTAAGCCTACCTTGGAAATCCTTATATATTTATAAATCTTGCATTAAATCTGTTTCTCTAGTGAGCACTGACTGATACACCATGTAAACCAAGCTGTGAATAATTCTCTGACCTTTCCTCCCTCCTCCTTTCCTGTGTCAACTGTAAGCTCCTGGATGGTAGGCTCTATTCCTTGAACTACTCTCTATCCCTACCCCAACCCTGAACCTGGCAGTGCTGATCCAAGAGCGGAAATTACTCAGTCTGATCTGCTTCTCCCCAGCCGTGGTGCCTTCTTTAGCCTCACACATGTACAAACATGAGCTGAGTTTCTTGAGCAAGTTCAGCTTATTAGAAAACAAGACATGCAGCTGAAGTTACCCAGGGACAGGTCAATCCCAGTCAGAACAGCGGCCAGCTAGTTCACCCCCCCCCCACATCTTCCCCAGCTGCCAGGGGCTGCACGTGGACGCCACTGCTACACCAGGTCGTCAGTCACCGGCCTGGGAGAGGTTGGCCTCCGGCTCCTCAGGCAACAACATCAGGAGGAATAATGAGCTGCTCTGGGGGAGGCGAGACTTTATGATCAAGAGACATATGGGGCTGTCACAGTGACAGATGGACCCAAAGACCCCTTCCCCACTACATCACCCCAGTGACCTTCACTCTCCACCCTTCTGCAGGTCTTTCTGTCCCTTGACATGGATTTGTGATGGCAGGAAGGTCCGAGGGAAAAGTAGAAAATCATCCATTGAGAGAAAAGGAAGCATCATGTTGTCATAAGAATGTGGTTGGGTGTTGGTTTTATGACTTACATTAAAAGGCCCTTGGACCCATTTATTTGCTAACATCACGAGACAGAGTTCTTTAATCTTCAGGAATATAATTCCATAATTTTACCATATAGATACTAAAACTTCCTAGTATTATAGACAGAGCCTTGATCTTTTTAAAGTAAACTTATTTAGACTATATTTTTACATAAGGAGTTATGTAATATGTTCATTTTTTTCACATAGTCCATATCTGGAGAGGCTTGCTCTTGAAGTCAGAAGATCTGGATTCCTCTACTCACTGTGCAACTCTGGTTAAGTTACTTGGTTTCTCTGAGCCTCGATTTGCTCATGTAGAAAATGAAAATAGTAAATGTATATCTCACAAGGTTTCTGTGAGTATTCAAGGAACCAATATATATATATGAAACACTTAACACAATATCTGGTGCCAAATAACTGTTCTGCAAATGTTTGTTGATTCAGTCGTGATTTTTGAATAATGTATTGCCAGGGAATGAGCTATTCTTAACCAAAAGACACTAGACAAAGATTGCTCTTAGTATTGGTATCAGTATTGGTATTAGATTAGTGCTAGTATTGGTATAAGTATGATTGTTAGTATTAACGTTATCTCTAAGGTAACTCTCAATGTGTAAAGACTAAGATCAGTAGACGGAGGAATCAGTTCTTTAAATTCTGAAAGGTACAGCGTAGACCCACCTTGATTCTGCTTCTGTGTCCCAAAGCTCATGCAGGAGATTTGGGCCTCTGTCCAGGCCAGAGCAAAATGCAGCTGAGAAGGGAGCTGGCATGAACAAGGAAAGGAAGACAATGAAAGGCATCGAGACAGGCAGGAGGAGACCGGGACAGGGAGAGGCAGGTGTCTGCTGCCTGTGCCAAAGGTGTCATTGTCTCCAGTATTTGACATGTACACGCTGATGACCTGAAACCTAGGGGTGAAGTTCACTGGGGCAGAGCACAGCTGGGAATGAGCACCACGTAGGCAAGGGAGGGACCAGGAAAGAAGAGGTGGAGAAGAAAACGAAAAGGAGGGAGGATGCTATGGTTTGAATGTGTCCCCAAAATTCATGAGTTGGAAATGTAATTTCTCCTGTGACAGTGTCAGGAGATGGGATCTGTAAGAGTTGATTAGGTCCTGGAAGCACCACCCTGCTGAACTGATTAAGGTTGTTATCATGGGAGAGGTTGTTATAAAGGGGAGAGTTCAATCCCCATCTTCTCTGTCTCACGTCCACACTTTCCCTTTTTCCTCCTGCTGTGGAGTGATACACCAGGAGGGCCAGATGCTAGAGCCATGTCCCTGGACAGCCAGCTGCCAGAACCATGAGCCAACAAACTTCTATTTTTATAAATGACCTGGTCTTGGGTATGCTGTCATAGCAGCACACATGGATTAAGACAAAGGACAAGAAAAAGTTGATTTAGAAAAGCAAAAAAGAAAAGAGGAAAGGCAAGAACATAGAAAAGACCTGGTGGCCCTTTCTCTTCTTGAAAACCTTCCAAGAATTCCCATGGCCTACAAGGGACAAGCTAAGTTCCTGTGCCCAGGCGATGCCCTGTAGAATTTGCTGGCATCATCCCTTGTCCTATATTCACCCTAACCTGGCCCCAGATGAGACACTTCACGTTTTTGCCCATGACTTGTTCTTGTTTTGGAAAACTACCATGCATCCTTCAAATATCATCCCTTCCAGAAAGCCTTCCTGCAGTCCTGAGGTAAGGTTTGTCATTAAAGTTGTCTCCAAATGACACCAGGGGCCTTCTCATACCTTCATACGTGTCTCACTATTCCATGACTATTTGCTTCCTTCCCAGTCTCCTGCAGCAATGGAGCTCTGTGACAGCCAGGTAATGATAAGAGAATTTAGAGGAAATTGAGGACAAGAAGGAAAAGGAATTCAAGGAGAGGAGGAGTGGAGAATGAGAAAGAGGAAGAGAAGGTGTGAGTGAAACAGGAGATGACACCATTAAAGAGCAGAAGAGGAAAGAAAGAAAAAAAGCCAATGGTGGGGCATAGACAGGAGATTAAAAAGGAAAAGAGAAGCTAGATGTGGCTGCAAACGCCTGTCATCCCAGCACTCTAGAAGGTTGAAGCTGAATGATCTAATGGACCCAGCCTAGTCAAGTGCGAGGTCCTGAGTTTGATTCCCAGTACAAAAAAAAAAGCCTAGCCCAGGCAACTTAGCAATTTAGTGATATCTGTCTGAAAATTAGAAAACAAAAAAACTCTAGGGATGAAGCTCAAAACAAGATTCCTGGGTTCAATCCCCAGTATCTCAAAAAGTAAAAAAAAGAAAAAAAAAAAAAAGAAAAAAAGAAATGAAAGACCAAGTAAAAAAAGTCAGTGGGGGCTGCAGACATTTGACTGGGGACAACAGAAGTGAGTTGCAGAGAATCACAGCCCCCAGTACCTTGGCTGAGGCCGGCTTCATCCCACTCCTGATTCTCACGAAGTACTGAGAGTTGCTCCACATTGGGCCTCCCCACATCTGTAACATCTGTAACTTAGACTACAAGACCCCAGAGCAGAGGGATGGAGGTTTCTTACCACATGCCTCTGCTGGCTGACTTGCATAGACAGTCGTCACTTACAACACAGGAAGTCCCTCTTCCGCTCTCCTGCTGTCACCCACTCCAGTAAGATTTGCTTGAGTAGACCTCTTTGGAAAATCACTGACTGGAGTCTAGGTGGGTTGTATTCAACTGACCTAACCTGGTTTTCCTGTATATCTTGGATTTAACTCTCCCCAAACACCTGCCTCCCATTTAAATTCAAACAGTGTACACTGTAGAGGCCTGGCAATCCAGCCACGCCTGTCCTCAGGTAGGCTCCTGGCACATTGCAATGGGAGCTGCCCAGGAAGTGCCTGGGTGAAGGAGCTCACCAGCACTCCCGAGAGCCTGAAGAGGGCTGGCATGTGCTGCCCACGGCTGCTCACTCCATGCTGAGCCCTCAGAGGCCAACTTCTCTGAGTGCAGGTATTACATGGATCTACACCACTCCAGGCAAAGGTAAATATTATTAGGGAAGGAAGCACAAAGCCCGTCTGCACCTCCAATTCAGTCTCCCAAGGGAGGCTATTGGGGGTTGGACTAAAATAAATGGCTCTTCAGTTAATTCCAAAGCCTGCTTAATTTGCATGCCTCTCCCCTAGTCCCTAGGATGCCTCTCTCTAGGCAGCCTTCACCTTCACACATAGCACTAACTGAGCCCAGTGTCCTTCTTTTCTACTTTTTTTCAAGATGGAGAGAAAATATGTACTCTTTGGGAAGGAGGAAAGGAATAGTACCCTCAGCTAGTCATTCTTGGGATTCCCAGGAGTCACCCCACCCAGACTGGAAAGGTTCTATGGGGAGACAGGTGTGAACAACCTGTATGCAGAGGGTGCAGAGAAGATTTAGAAAAGTCCTACGGAGTTCTCTATCTTTCCTGAAGACAAATATAGGTCTCTCTCTTTCTCTCTCTCTCTCTCTCTCTCTCCCCTCTCTCTCTTTCCCTCTCCATCTCCCTCTCTCTCTCTCCATATATGATATATATATATATATATATATATATATATATATGCAATCTATATAATTTTTTTCTTAGTAGATATAACGAGACCTATAGGGAGGGAAGTGGAGAATTTAAATCCACAAAACTCATTTTAGTCCAGTGCCAAAACCTTCACCATCTATTCCAACCAGCTCTTCAGTGGAAGGATAAAGAGCTGGCTTGAGTTTCAGAAACTCTCTAGCTTCTGCTTCTAGGCATTAAAATGGCCAGTATCTATCTGGGTGGGAGTGGGAGAGAAGCAAAGTCTAGAACAATCTTTAACTGAGACAGAATCATGATTCCTAATGAAATTGAAAATTTACCAACACTTATTTCAGTAGGTATGTAGAGTGAATCTAATTGTTTGACCTTTTGCTGATAGCTTTTAAGAAAGGGAACACCATTTAAACAAACAAAAATGTTGGCTTGCCAAAGAAGGGAGGATGGCTATAATCTTTTCTTTTTTTAATGGGCAGAACAGTTTTTAATTCATTTTTTAATTTGTTTTTTTGCTGTTTTATTTTTTACTTTTTAATATAGATTATAGATTATTTACAAAGAACCTACATAAAAATCAACAGAACAAGCAAGCAGGTTTAGCAAGGTCATGGTACAAGGTCACAAAGCCATATACAGAAATCCAGGGTTGGCCTATTTACAAGCAATGAGCAATTCAAAAGTAAAATTGTAAAGGCACAAGTTACAACATCACAAAAAAGCTTAAAGTAACATTCCTGTACAAATCTACCAAAATATATTCATATTCTGTATCCTAAAAACTGTAAAAACTGATCAAAAGTACTCCAGTACAACCTAAATAAGTGGAGAGAGACTATGTATGTGAATTAGACAAATATCAAAACATTTATTCTCCCCAAACTTATCTATAGATTCACCTCAATATCTATCAAAATCTCAGCAGAATCCTTTTTTTGTTTTTGTTGTTTTTGTTTTTGTTTTTGTTTTTGTTTTTTTTCAGTGAAGGGAGGTGTTGAATTTATTTCTGGACAGGCATGTGGATGACAAAGGAAGCCATTGTGCTTTTTTTTTAAACTGTCTTAACTATTTTTTACATACATATACATAAACATATACATAGTTTTTCTTTCAGTTTGTCACACAAGTGAAACAATACAGTTACTACATATGTGTGACTTATTTCACTAATAAGCATATGCTCAAGGCACATCCATTTAAGTATAAAAATGGCCAGTTTATCATTTTTTATAGCTGAGTAGCATTCCATTATATAGGAATACCACATCTTTTTTGTCCATCCCTCAGTTGATGGGCATTTAGGTTGTTTCCAAGGTCTGGCTATTATGAACTGTGCTGCTAGATGGCCATAATCTTGAGCTGTTGAATTTCTCCTTATTTCTGCCCACACTCCTACCTCTTTCTTAGATGCAACCTGCAAAGGCTATACTCCTTTTCCCATTCATTCACTTCTAGATTACACACTGAGTTGCTGGATACAATGGGACCTAGAACAGATCTGTAGTGTTTCCTGACCTCTGAAAGCATGGAGGGTGGAGCAATGTGGGACACAAAGTAAGACTGGACAGCCACTTGGATGCAGGTAACAAAGATGCCTGTGTGGCTGGCTAAGGAGTTGAGACCCTGCCTTACACAAAATGAAGAGTCAGAAGACCTTTAAGCAGAGAGACAGCATGGTCAGACTTGCTAAGTAGGGGCTCATGCTGCACTCAGCGTGGAAAGTGAACTAGAAGGGGATGGGGTTGCTAAGCCCATAGGCAGAAGACCAGTCAAAAGGCTGTGCGACTAGTGCAAGGAGAGGACAGTGGGCTGCTGAGGGCAGAAGCAGAGAACACACACAAATGGAGCCACACGCGTGCACACACACACACACACACACACACACAGTTTAAGAGACTTGGTCAAGCAACTAACACCCAACAAAACAATGCACTATTTCCCATCTACAAAGCTGTATTTTATTCAGCTATTATTAATAACTGATTTGATTCTATCCATTCCATTTTACAACCTCTGTCTCCTTCAATTGTCTGGTCCTGGTAACAATTTTATTGGAGCATAAGAGGCACATTATAAATACATTTTATAGTGCACATTGTATTTTAAGCAAATTTGAGACATCTCTGATTAGGTGCCTTCCCAGCAATAGCCTTGTTCAGACAGATAATTGCGTGCTGATTTTTATTTTATTTTTATTTTTTTTTCCAGCTTTGTTCTCTTCCCTTTGGCAAAGCTGCAATCTTGCATACACACGTCAGTGGATAAAAACCCTTGAAAATAACTCTTCAGAAGAAATCTAATTTACTTTTTAATCTGGTTCGGAAATTTGCCAGAAAAATTTCCACCGACAAGCACTGCCATTTATTACCACTTATCACACACCCGGGCTGTGCTCTGGCTCCTGATGGGGCTAATGTAACAGGGGAGGAATCTTCTGATACATTATTTATTTGATACAATCCCACCCAGATAAGATCTATGGGCAGCAGAGGACAAAATTTGACCTTATCCTTCGTCTCTAGAGAAGTAAGGATCTTCCCTTTTGGTTGTTCAAGGAAACCTCCCCTGCTTTGTAAAGGCTCTGCTTCCTTCAGAGCCTGAGGACGTTCACCCTGCAGAGTTTCTGCTCAGACTTTGCTTTC
The DNA here is from genome assembly GCA_004363535.1 of Dasyprocta punctata. NCBI lineage: Eukaryota > Metazoa > Chordata > Mammalia > Rodentia > Dasyproctidae > Dasyprocta > Dasyprocta punctata. The sequence goes on along the minus strand of RJWM01001366.1, from coordinate 64,724 downwards.
TTCCTCTGAGATCTACAACACCCACTTTCGTGTCTCCTTGTGTTTGACCTTGCAATGATTTCCAAGGGTTTCATGAATATTCTGATTTGCTTCTTAGGGACAGTTCTGAATGGCAGTTAGCAGAGGCCTAGCCAAGATAATGGGAGGTGACTTGTTGGGGAAAGAACATTGGTATGGATCAGCTGGTGCCCTTGGCCTAAGAACTTGGCCTTTCCAGCATCCTCATCTGTAAAATGAGGAAGAGGATCTTTACAACCCCATCCAGCTTTCACTATCCATGGGGGCCAAGATGCCTTAGGAATAGCAAAACCAGAAGACCCGGGGAGAAGTTCTGCCCTTTGCTGCTTCCTGACTCTGGTTTTCAGCAGGTAGACATCTCTGAGCCCTACTCCCTGATATGTCCACTAGGGGTGATAACTTTTCCCCTGCCAACCTCATACAGTTGTTGCAATGGTAATGAATATGAAAGCTTTGAAAACATTGATAAATATATAAATATGTAATTAATTGTGAATCGATTTGGTAATTGGTGAAAACACATTATGAGATATTTGCAGAATCCACTCAAAGGGAAAACCAAGTCAGGGTTTCTTCCAGCCCTAGTTGATAGATCTCCTAATGCAGCCCCAAGCAAAAGGAAGCCATTGCTCTCTACTGTCCAATATTTTTTGACTGATAGCTCCTAACAAACATCCCCACGGTCCCTCAGGGTTCTTAGGATCCACACAGCTGGGATTTAGACTTCACTCTGCTCCCTCCCACATTTCCTCTGTAATAATGAAGATGAAAGATCTTTGAACACTGGGCCAAACTGGATTGAAACCTTGGTTTGGTAGCTCACACAATGAAACATGTGAGAATTTATAGAACTTTCCTGAGCTTTTTGCCTTTATCTGTAAAATGAGGGAAATAGCCAGGCGTGGTGGCGCACGCCTTTAATCCCAGCACTCCGGAGGCTGAGGTAGAGGAGCGCTATGAGTTCGAGACTGGCTTGGGCTACAACAAGAACAAGGCCGGCCTGAACTACATAGTGGGACCCTGCCTCAAAAAAAAAAAAAAAATAAGGCCGGGAGTTTGGCTCAGTGGCCTAAGCACCTGCCTGGCAGGAGCAAGGTTGTGAGTTCAAACCCTGGTACTCCCCGCAAAATAAAGAGGGAAATAGCCAGTACCCCATAGAGTTGCTGAGACAAGTCAATGGTATAATTATGTTTACTTTCACAGATTTCATCTGTCCACAATAAGATAAAGTCGAAGACATGTCCTTGTCTTTCTTATTCATTCTTGCACTGTTGATGCCTAGAACAATGTCAGCTGGATATAGAGGATTTAATCACTAACTGTTAAATGGATGAGTTAATGAATGAATTGGTACAATACACATCGAGCAGGGTCATGAAGTGAAGACAATGTGCCTGATGCTATCAAGATTGTCTTGAGACCCAATCAACTGTGAAAGCTTGATCCCTTCCCAACTTCCGCCTTCGATGGCTCTCAGACTTTTCCCTCCTCTTGCTCTCCTTTTCCATTCTTTTGACTTTCAGAAAGTCCAGCCCCCACTGATTCTCCCAGATTTTCTCTCCTGAGCAGTGGCTGTTCTTGGCCAGTGGGTTGGCAGTGAGGTTTGCCCACAAAACTTTTGTGTTCCCTTCTCAGAGCTATGCCTCCTGCGGGAAGAGTAAATATAGAAAAATGACAACATGTACATTAATGCTCGTTAGAATGTCATCATTATACTCCGCAAAGTGTCTGCCGAGGGGGTCCCTAAAGGACACTTAGAAACGAAGCAGCTGCTCCAGATTTGTTCCAGCTCACATCTTGAAGAAATGACATTGAGATAAATGTAGTTTTTCAGCTTGAGGCAGGGGAGAGAGCAGGGCTTCTTCGGAGAATTTAGAGATGGTGAAGAGAGAATCTGCGCATTTCCCCCAGTGCTCAGCGCACCCAGTGTAGTGATGGACAGAGCTGAGGACACATGGGAACAGGAGCGAGCTCCATGGCTAGGGCTGCTTTGCACAAACCTGGGGGCTCTGCCTCTATTAAGGGAGTCGGTAAGCTAAAGAACTCACAATTCAATCTTAGCAAGAACAGGCCCTGAAAGAATTTCCTGCCCCTTCATGAAAAGTAAGAAACCAGCTGTGCAATGGGATGGAAAAAGCATTATTCTATACGTTATTACTATGAGTAAATGGGGAGAAGTTGTAGTGGGAAAGGGAGGCTACATGATGTCAGAGTTCCATATCTATAAGCCTATGGATAAATAATACCTTCTAATTTTTCTCTGAGCCATGCTAGACATATGGAGACTCAAAGACCCAGATGTTCCCACTGCCTGCCACTCCTGTCCTATACTCACTCAAGTCAACATCTAGATGAGTAGCTGACCCAGCACTCCAGAACAAGCACCACTGTTCCTTTTATTCCACCAACCTGAAAAAGTACATGATTCAGTTTGTCACTTCTCCCAGAAATCATATTTTAACTTAATTTTTTTGTTTTGCAGACATAATTTTGAGCTCAAGCCATATAGTCACTACTCTAGGTCCAATGGATTCATAACCATCAATACTAACAACCACGGCTTGTTATGCACTTCAGATTTACACAGTGGTCTTCCAAGAAGTCTCATTAATACCCTACAAAATAGTCAAAGCAGTTATTATAATTCCCACTTTATAGATGAGAAAAGTGAGGTAGCAATTTTCAGTTATTAAGCACATACACAAATATATGCTGCAGTATTAAGATTTCATGTTTCTCCATAAAAATGTCTTTAATAAAGACACTCACATAAACAGAATTAAACATTCATGCAGCTCATAAGATCTGAAGTTCTTACAAATCCAGTAAACTCAAGTTTATTCAATCTGCTGTAAGTAAGTGAGACCTAAGGCTGCTGAGGATCAGAAGCCTCCTTGCCTGGTTGCAGCACCTGACAAGCTTAATGATAGGAAAGAACAGGCTGAGCTCAGCCACCTTGGAAGCCTGCCATCCCCTAGTCGGGTTACCAAACTCTCCGTAATGGATCAGACAAGGAAGGGGTCATGGTAAGAGGCAAGTAGGATGTTTAAGAAAATGGATGCAACCACCCACCTGCCACTCTCTAGCATTATAAGCGGTCTTCAGCGTCTCTGGGCCCCAGCTTGCTCATTGGTGAAAAGGGAGATTAAATCTTCCCACTTACCGTGTTCCTGGGAACGTGCTGGTTGCCATTCAGACGTGGATTTAGTAGACACAGTTATCTCTGCTAAGTTATGGTCTCTACAACCTCACAAACTACACTGAAGTGATTTACCACTTCTTTGCAAATAAAGATGCTAGACCTGAAAATTTTTCTGCATTTCTTGCTAAGCTCCTCAAATATGGAGCCTACTATATATAGGGCCTATCACCCTCATCCCTTCTTCCTTCCCAAGACTCAGAAACCTGGACCTTAATATTAATGATCTTTATTTAGACTCTGCGGTTTTTGACAATTATGGCAAGAATTGGTGAGTTTGCCTGATTCTTTTAAAAAGTCTTCTTGTCTTCTGTGTACCAGAGGGGAAGCAAAGTTGCATTCTAGTCTCTATCCTGGAGATTTTATGGTCTCATGAGAAAACCAAGTCTCTTAAATTCCCCAAACCTTGACCCTCTTATCTATAGATAAGGAAGGGGTCATGGTAAGAGGCAAGTAGGATGTTTAAGAAAATGGATGCAACCACCCACCTGCCACTCTCTAGCATTATAAGCGGTCTTCAGCATCTCTGGGCCCCAGCTTGCTCATTGATGAAAAGGGAGATTAAATCTTCCCACTTACCATGTTCCTGGGAACTTCACTATCAAGTGAAGTTAGTATGAATGCCTTCTTTTTAGGGTTGTTCTGAAGATTAAGTGAATTAAGGTGTATAACATTTTTGGTACAAGAGCTTCACATGGTAACATTTGTTATTCTTGTTACTAGTTGCAGTGAAAATTATGGGGAAGGCATTATACTAGAGTGATGAATTAAGTGGACTATGGGACAGCTGAAGAAAATAGTGCTTACATTTATATATATATATTTTGCTATAACACAATATCCGAGACGTGGAAATTTTGAAGGAAAGAAAGGTTTTCATGTATCACTATAGTATGAGGTCTTTAACTCTTTGGGGAGGATATTTAGAAGGAGAATAGCTGAGTTTTAGCTTTTTGAGTATTCTCTATACTGATTTCCAAGGTGATTGTATGAGTTTACATTCCTGCCAACTATGTAGAAGGGTTCCTTCTCTCCCATTGCCTTATAAGAAACCCAAATTATAAATAAAGAGCAAAACAAAAGATAGGTAATAGAATGTAGGGAGATAGATTTTTCTCAAATGGGAAGGGGATCCAGAGATGGACAAGGATGAGAGCAAGGGGAGGCAAAAATGAATTAAGTTGTGTTATGTATTTGTACCAACTCTACACAAGAAATGTAAACATTATATACTACAAACATGTGCTAATAAAGAATGATAAAATGATAAATTTTATACATTTTTGGGTGGGAAGGCTCAGGACTCTGCAGGCTCCAAAGTTCAAGATTGGGTGGTTACATTTGGTGATGGCCATGTGTTCCTCCATGCATGGCAAGAAGATGAAATGGAAAGCAAGTGCATGCAGAGAAATCACATAGTGAGAAAGGAGGCAAGAGAAAGCTGATAAAACAGAATACACTCTTGAGGTAACTAACCAATTCTTGTGAGAACCACATTAATGCCTTAATAAGGGTAGAGTCTTCATAAAACAATTACTTTTTTTATTTATTTTTAACTTCATTTTAAAGAGAATAAAACCAAGGAAAATAAAACAGAATAAAGCCAATCAAAACAAACCAGTGTAAGTGATATAGGACTTCAAAACAATATGAAATCAACAATAGTTACCATAATGCCTCTTGTTGTCTTCAGAATAGCTGCAGATACCTGCAGACACAGTAAAAATCAAACAAAACAAAACATAATAGAACCAATAAAAAAAAACAGTGAATGCAATAAAGAACTTCAAAACAAGACAATAGTATATCCAAAATGGCTACCATAATATATCTTGTTATCTTTGAAATAGCTGCTCATGCCATCGGATATAACAAAATCAAACAAAACAAAACAGAACAAAACCTAACCCAGCAAAACAATGAAAACGATGCAGGACTTCATAACAAGATAATAGGGAATCAACAGTGGCTACCACCCTCAGAAGGAGATCCCCCCTATATGCCACACTACGTACCGCTATCCTCTGAATAGATGATTAGACACCTGGCCCTAGACCTGCAAGGTCAGTGAAACACCAAAACACCAAAAGTGTTAAATTGTATTTCACCTCAATAGCTACCATTGCAGCCTGTGTTTCTCTAGATTTGCTGGTCATTTATGGGAGAAGGTGGAATTGACTCTCCTTATTTGTCAGCCACACACTGAACAGGGCTGGGGTCTGGCTATCTCCATGCTGGCAGTGGCCTGCACATGATGCTGGTTCACGGAGAAGGTTTGCTTCTTCATGAATCCTTGTTCTCCCCCCTCATAGTTCACAAATGGTACTGACTTATGGGAAAAGGCTTGAGTCTGGCTGTACCCCACCGGTGGTGGCCCATGCATCAAAACAATCACTTTTCAATGCTCTCACCATTATTCAGTATTTACACTGAAGAACAGATCTCCAACATATCAATGATGAGACGGTGACAACAGCAGAGCTATATCTCTGGTACTTAGTGGCCTCTGGAGAAAATCAGTGTAAAAGAAAAGCAACACACATCACTGTTTGTTATGGAGAAGATGCTTTCTTTATTGTCTATAGAGGTACCCAGAAGGATAGGAAGCATTCTTTTCCACCATCATCAACTCCTTGAGTCCATAGCACAAGTTTCTGTAAACAGAGAAAAAGCTAACATGGTCTCTGCAGTCACAGAACAGTCTGATTGGGAAGACTGCATGGTTATTTTGCAGAGATTCACCAAACAGGAGGGGAGCACCAGTGTTAGAAAGAGCAGGATTTGGGACCAGGAGAGTGGATTTGTGTATGGAAATTTTTCAAAGTTCTACTCAAGATTGTGTAACCTTGAGAGATAAAGAAAAGAAGACAATAGTCAAATTATAATCAGGGTAAAGACTTTGATAACTGCGGTATTTAGACCAATAATTATTTTCACTTCTGAAGCAATTAAAACAATTTTTAGTAAGCAGGTGGGTCCCTATTTCTGCTGTGTTGTGTGAACAAGTCAATAAGAAGAAACTCTAGTTCTGAGCCAACAATCACAGTGGAGATGAACTCTGAGGAACAGGTCTTAAATTGCTATAGGAAGAACTAGAAAACATTAGAAGGCTGACCCTGTCACAGTATGAAGCTGTTCCCAAACACATCTTGTCGGTTCACGTGATCCTAAGAGCCAAGGCCACTTTTTCCTTAACAGGCACATCTGTTGCAGTCACATCTTTGCCAAGAAAGGACACCAGATAAAGTAACCTGCCTTGAGACCGAGAGTAGAAAATTAGAGACAATCGGCAGCTCTACCCTACTGTCCTCCTTTGATCAATGTACCTTATTAAATAAGTCCATTTGGAGAGCTTAGTGCTTAGCACATACTTTTGCTGTAAGAGGAGGTTGGGATAAATTATTACTTCACCATCCCCCTTTCTTTTCTGTAGCTTCCATAGCTGGTCATCTGGAATAGTATAGGACAGAATACAAAGCATCCTGAATCCTGGCCAAGAAAGACAGGAATTCACAGAACTGAAACCTGAATAACAGGGTAACATGCAGAAGGTGGAGGTGGTAGAGTTGGAAGTCAAGAGGACAGGGGCTGTTTTTGTGTGATGAAAGATCTGTTACACCAGGACTAAAAGGCATAGGTTTAAGTGTCCACTACATCGATGAGCAGCAACACAAGCAAATTTTAGGTGAGTGGCAAAGAAACAGATCAACATTATAACAGTCTGCTGAAAGACAGAGAAAGAGAGACAGAGGAATTGAAGGAGGAAGAGGGAGAGGGAGGGAGAGAAGCAGAGAGAGAAAAAGATACAAACAAGAGGCTCTTGATTTAGACCTTTCCCTGGTTTAAAAAGAGCAGACTCAAATTCAGCCACTGTTTACTAGTGCCACCATACACAGTATGCAAAGCTAAGTAAGACATGGCATCACTTTTACAATCAAAAGAGGGAAGCGGATGTGTAAACACCAAACAAACACACAATGGGAAAATTGCTATGTCTAAAGTATCTGTGAAGGGTAAGTAAGCTTGCTTGGGACAGCTAGGAAAAGGAACTGGTATTCAAGGAAGTTTCTTGATGTAATTAGCAACTAATAGGATTTTGTAAAATAGAGAAGGGTCTTGGGCCCTTTCCTTTCACTATATTGCATGAGTTCATGTCCTTCTTTGGGGAAGTTTTTTTTTTTTTTTTTTTTTTTTGCGGCACTGGGGATTGAACTCACAACCTTGTGCTTGCCAGGGCAGGCGCTTAAGCCGCTGAGCCAAACTCCCCAACCCTGGTTTTTTTGAGGCAGGGTTGCACTATGTAGCTCAGGCCGGCCTTGCGCTCGCGTTGTAGCCCAAGCTGGCCTAGAACTCACAACGCTCCGCCTACCTCAGCCTCCCAAGTGCTGGGATTAAAGGCGTGCGCCACCACGCCCGGCTAGGAAGTTCTATTTTGATAAAAATGAAGTGTTTTCCCTTCTCTTGAGACTTCAGTCTCCTCTTGCCATTCTCTGTTAAGGCAAGAGACCAGGGCAATGACTGAAATTTCTATGGGGAGAAGAGTATTTCCTTACTCACTTTTCCCAGGTAGGTGTCACTCTCTGAGTGACAGGAGGAGTCTTCCACAATCTGTCATCTGAGATTCCACTCCTCTGTCTTCCTGAGTCCCATATTATCATGGACCTAGGAACCTACTTGGAAGAAGGTTACTGTTTGAATCAGTTCTTCTCTGGGAGACCTCAAATAAATGCCTTTCTCTCCCTTTCTCCCTCTGGTGTTAGTATCAGGACTGCACATGAAATGTCTCCATCCCCACATTGTGGTTTACAGCTATTGCTTCCCATCATCTTTTGTTCATTCAACAAGTATTTACTGAAAACCAACCATATGCCTGGTCTGGAAGCTAGGAATGCAACTGTGGAAACAAATACAGTGAGTCCAGTCCAGCGGGAGATGCAGACAATAAGCAATTAGACAAATAAACATGTTAATATATTATCAAGTAGTCATAAGCCCTTATTAAAAAAAAAAAAACAGCACAGTAGGAGGATATTCGGAATGCTCAGTGTGGAGTCATGAGCTTAGGAATGGCTCTTTGAGGATGCGATATTGTGAGCCTGGGAGAGAATTAAGTCAATGAAAAAGTGAAAGCTAATGGCAGGTGAAAGATGTTCTAAGCAACAAAGATGGAAAACAGTCTTGGTGGAGCTGATGAATGGATAGAGAGTGCAGTTGGAGGGAGTAACCAAAAGAAAGAGTGGTCATTAATAAAAAATCACCAGGTCAATTGTCACGTTTCTATCATCCTGTTTTGCAAACCTGAAATGTTACTGTTGTGCATTTACTCTAGTCATTTGTTTGTCTCTTTTGGTTTTTGTCTTTCTTATATGTGTTTTTTTTTTCTCTTCAATAAAAAAAAAATCACCAGGTCAAGGTAACCAATGGTCGTTTTTGGATTTTGTTCTAAATGGTGAAAGATGCCTTTGAGGGATAGAGCTGTATTATGTCTTTGCAGCATGATGCTGGTTTCTCTGTTCAAAACAAATAGAAAGGAGAAAAGGGAGAGGCCGGTTAGGAGTACAGTAGATTGAAAAGAGATGGTAGTGCCTTGAATTGAGAGGTAGTAAGGAAGGTAGTAAAAAGTGGTCACAGAACAACTTTTGATTCTTTTTTTATTTTAAAGATAGTAAAAGCCAACAAAACATAACAGAGCAAAGTCAATCAAAACAAAGCAGTAGAACTGGTACAGAACTTCAAAGAAAGATACTAGGAAAATAATAGCTACTATAGTATATCTTGCTATTTTCAGAATAGTTGACCATTTCATCAGGTATAGTAAAATCAAACCAAAAACAAAACACAATAAAACCAATAAAAACAGAATATGAAATAAAGCAAAAAAAATTAATCAGAATAAAGCAAAACAATGAGAACAATATTGGACCTCAAAGACAAGACAGAAGAGAATCCCCCATGTTTGCTACATTTCATACTGTCATCTTCCCAAGAGATGCTCAGACTGCCAGGCCCAGGCCTGCAAAATCAACCAAACAATACAAGCATTTAGTTGCTTTATGTACCTTAGTTATTCTCAATTTAGCCAGTCCTTTGAACCAGCAGGTTGCTGGGGGTTGGGAGATGTCCTTGATTCTTAACCTGTGCACTGGTAGGCAGTAGGCGTAAGGGAGGCACATTCTTCTCTTCCTGGAGTCCTTGCTGTTCGCACACTCACCAGAAAGGCAGACTAGTTGTCTTCTGGTTGGAGTCTCTCTCCACAGAACATATTTTAAAGAAAGAGACAACAAGATTTATTTAAAGAATTAGATGTAGGGAATGAGAAAGAAAAGTCAGGAATGGTTATGTGGTTTTCAGCTGAAGCAACTGAATGAAAGTTGCCATGTACTGAGATCAGATTGGTGGAAAACCAGGCTTGGGGTGTGGAGTTGATGAAATCAATATTTGAATTGGGTTTCTGTCAGGCAATCAGATGTTGTTACTGAGTAGGCACAAGAGACATAGTCTAATGACTTCAAAGAGTTGGATAGTTTTAGGAAAGAGATGGAATAACCCTGGCCATAGCACTAAAGACCTAGGAAAGCACATACCCCAGCACCAATCCTGGAGGTAAAAGGGAACAGGAGCAAAAAGAGCCATACTTGAGTGGGTTTCAGAGGGAAACAAAGTCGTCAGAAAAAAATCTGGGCACAAATAGAACAACAGGACAATGGAAGTATTGAAGTATGAGATTGAGGAGCTAGGAGATTTTGTCACAGACCAATCACAATGCCACAGAGCTCAAGAGAAGACTTTGTACTGTAAGTGACAAGGGACAAAGAATCTGTGAGCTTCAAAGGATGGGAGGTAAGAGTGGAGTCTTAAGGCTATAAAATGAGTCGTCTGTCTACTCCACCTATTTCCCTTAGGCAACCACAGCGTGCTAGTATCTACAAAGAGTTTCTCTAAAATTCTTGAGTAAATCATGGTAGACCTATCCAAAGGAAAGGTCCCTGAATGAAGCCTCTGAAAAGTCCCTGACATTTAGTTCTTCCAAAACACAAGCCTTGGACTTCTAAAGGTCATGCCAACACTGACTTGATAGCAAAGGTCCTACTATGAATGACTAGATACTGTTTCACTGTCTTTTTCCTATGTATCCTTCCCAGTTTAGAATCATCTGTTTCTATCCCATATCCCAATGAAAGACATTGAAAACACAAAACCACAAGCCTAGGAAAGTTACAAAACATGACCATTGCAAAGAAAACTACTACCTGAGACCAGTGAAAAATGGATCTCAATGTGTGGGCCAAATGATCATTATGTAGGAGCCGGAAAAATAGGGAGGACAGCGGATCCATGGGGTGACCAGAAAAAGCCATGGGAGGGTGAGTTTCAAGGTGGTCCCCAAAGATGAAGAGCATTCACTCAAGTATGCGCAGCAGTGTTAGGAGGCTGCCTGCCTAAATTTGCATCAATCAATTCAGTAGTGTGCCTCTGGGTGAGAAAGATCCATTTACTCCTTATCATTATCCTTAATAATTCTAAATCAGGTAGTGATGGAAAACCAACCTTACTCTCATTTCAGAAGGATGTGGAAAGGGGAAGAAAAACACATCACAAAACAAATTCATCTTCTTCACACAGAGACAAAGAACTAGGGCTTGGTCCAGAGTTACAAAGACCGATCCTTTCAAGGCTGAGCTAGTTTTTCAAGACATTCAAGTCAAGTAGTGATAAAAATCCCACTATTCACTGTTATATTAATGGCTTCTCCACTATATGCAGATAGGTAAAAGCATCATATCTTTATTTGCATTTCTTTTTCTATTGCCTCCAGCTCACTGAATTTCTCCCTTATCTGCCAAGAAATGTCTACTTTTAAGGTATTCTTTCATTTCCTCATGCCATTGGCTGTCAAACGACTTAATAACTTGCCCATCATGGAAATCAAATATAGTTTATTAAAAATGCATGTCTCACTCAATAAGATGCCCTTTGGCGGTCTTCAGACCTTGACGACTCTGTCTCAAATCTTGGGCACACAGAATGGTCTTGGCTGGCCAGCTGTGCTGCCTTACTTCATGTCACACTTGCTGCCCAGATTGTGCTGGAGAGAGACTGAAAACGGAGGAAGGAACTGTCCAAGGAACAGTGGAATCAAACTATCAGTCAAATTTAAGGAAGTGGGACCTAGGCCTGAGAACCCCAGGTTCCTGAGGACTTCCAAGTCATCCAGGTAGGATTTAGGTAAGGAATACAGTCATGAAGATGGACCTGGTGCCCTGGGGAAGGGGAGGGAGGGAGGCCTCTCGGGAGTGGGTTGTGTCAAGTCACTGCACTGAAATGATGAATCATGCCTGTGATGGCTCACATAGCAAGCCTACATCGCTATTTGCAGGGGCTAATGAGGCATCTGCAGTCACAAATTCACAGAGACTGAATGTTGCTGTGGCTGAGGAGGAAGCAAGAAGACTAAACTGAAAAAACAAGGGGAACTGGAGGTTGCCTTTTCTACCATCTGCCACAAAGAAAAATAGCACCAAACCACTCTACAGGGATAAGTTGACCCTTTTCCAAAACCGTCTTAGAGCAGCCCCACAACCTCCCTAGGTACTGCTCCCAGCTGCTCTCGGGTCCCTTAGCCAGATTCCAGCACTTTGGTAGGCTGAGGAAAGAGGATTCAAATTTGGATCTCAGCCTGGGTAACTTAATGAGACCTCGTCTGAAAATAAAAAATAAAGAGGACTGGGAGTATGAAGTGTGAAGCGTGAAGGCTCTTGGTTCAATTCCCAGTACTGCAGGGGGGCAGGGGCTTGATTTCCCTATAAGAAAGAGAAAACATGGCTGTAGGAATGAATGAGACAGTAAGTCATGCACAGTATGAGAGATAACAGAAACACATATTAAAGGAAAGAAAGCAGGGCCAAAGTTAGGTCATAAGACAGGACAAAGAGAAAGACGTATTGAGGAGAAGGAGATGAACATGGGAGGAACTAAGATAAGGTAAAGGACCAGATTGGAGGATGAAAAGCAGAGGCCAGGGATGAAACAGAAGGAGAAAGACAAGGTACGTTTGCCCCTGAAAAGATAGTCAGTGGCTAGGAAAAATGAGGACAGAGGAAGGTGATAAGGCTGCTCTGCTTAGGGAGATGGGCTGGCCCTCTGTTGAGACCACCACCAGGGGAATTGCCTCAAGCCAAGCAAGTGGAAAAGCAGAACACCAAGTTCCTTTGCCTTGAATTTCACCCCACTTGGAGAAGGGAAGGGTTAACCACACACTAACATGGCTTGGACAGGCTATGCCACAAACATCTGTCAAATCTGGGAAGGCAAGAAAGTGAAGGCAAATTGAAAGGCAACAAGAAAGTGCAAAACAGGCAGGTGCCCACATGGTGGGGGAAGAAAGAGAGACAGACAGACAGACAGAAAGAGACAGAGAGAGAGAGAGAGAGAGAGAGAGAGAGAGAGATGGAGAGAGACAGAGAGGGGAGGAGAGGAACATAAAGAGACAGCAGAGAGTCTCATAAGGAAGGAAAACAGGACAAGAATGATTGAGAGATTGGGAAAGAAACTGAGAGAGATGTGAGACTGAGAGGATACCAAGGAAAAAAGAGATCAAGGGAGAGGAAGGAGAAAGAGAGAGAGAGGGAGAGAAAACAAAAAACATGGAGTTGGAGCAGCAGAAAATGGAACAGGTCCTCATTTTGAACCTTTGCCAACATCTAAACTTGCTAGTATGCTATCAATTTTTCATCCATCACTTAAGACAAACAGAGGGATAAGCTTTGGGGTTTGTTGACTCTGGAATATTCCATTCAGATCTGCACCAAGGATAACTTCTTTGAATTTCTAAATGAGCCAAATGCGTTTCGTGAAAGCAAGAGAGAGGTGGTGGAGCAAGGAAAGATGCACACTGTGCCAGTAAGAATGAGAATTAGAGTTATTTAGTAACACCTTGCAGGGCTAGAGGAGACATTTCCTTGCACATTACTTTCACTTCATGGGTCAGGAGCTCAGTGTCACGTTAGGACATCTGTTGTCCTAGTGTTCCAGGACAGCCTGGCTGCCTGCAAAAGTTCTCCTTTTACCTTCCTTGTTCTGTCAAATAAATGCCCAGTCAGAGATTCCCCTTTACTATGGCCTCATGAAGGTGACCTCTGCCCATGCACTGATCAACAATTCCAGAGTCCTTGGGAGAAGCCAGAGTTGAGGTGGTTGAGAGGGAAGAGCGGCTAGGACTCCGGGGTCCCTCATCACTGACTTCCACAGGAACCTTCACCACTGCCAGCAGCTTTTCGATTTGCCACTCCTACTATAGGGCTCACTGGTGTGGCGACACTTAGAAAGAGGGACAGAGCAAGGAGAAGGAGATGGCCACATGCTTCACTGCACCTCACCCAGAATGCAATGTGACATGAGACATCGGGAGATGGCAGCGAAAGTTCAAGGGAAAAACACACAGTTATTTATGGCTCGGGCATCTGTTGTCAGATCAGAAACAGAGACCTAATCTAAGGCAAATCCAGCAGCCTGTACCAGAGCAGATGGGGAGGTGTGTGCAATGCTCAATCCTGTTCGACTCTCAATTTATTATTATTCCTCATCTCCAGATCCCATCTCCAAAGCAGACATTTGTCCCAGCCATGATGCCAGGAGCCCAGGGTGGGTGGACAGGGAGATGAAAGTGTCCTTCTACTGGATGGGTGGTTATTTTCCATTGTGTGGCTTGGAGCCTTCTGCATGGCCAGAGAAGTTTATGGAAAAATCCAAGAAGGGAGATGATGGAAAAAGAGAACAAAAGGGAAATTTCAGCCCAAGTAAATAACAGGCCAAAATGGGGTCTGAAATGCAGGAATGAAAGACTCCAATCTTTTTTTTTTTTTTTAACCTGACCTATTGAGTGATCTTGCACACATCATTTTACCTATCTGGGTATTCCCACCGCCAGATGCTCAAGGTTTTGTAATTCCACATTCCCGAGTTTACACAAAGTCAGCTACTTAACACAAGTGCAAGGAAAAGAATCTAAAATCTACAGTCCAGAGATTTGGGTTTAAGTTCTAGTTTGCTAAGTACCAGTCTAGTGATCTAAAGTTCAACAACACTCACTCCCTGCGAGGCTCTCAGTAGTTACAAAAATGTTAAATGAGTTTATCAGTTTTTCCCTAAAAATTCCATAATTCCATGAGATGAAAAGCTGTAAATCATCAGAAGGTGGCAATGTGAATCAAGTCTGAGGGGCTCGGCTGCTGTCCGTCGCCTGCGTTAGGTACTCAGTGTACCTTGGCTGCAGGAATGAAGTCAAACTTCGGTGATAATTTCTAGATCCCTCACTTGTAGGACCCAGTCCTGTCAGTGCAGATTCTCAGCCCACAGGGGCACAGGTAGACACCCTTCTACCCTACCTTACCATGGCAACAACTCACCTATCTCACAGGACCCCCACATTAGTGTATGCCCAGCTCCAAGATCCTTTTGAGGGAATGGGCAGAGAGAGGAAAGAGAAGGTAAATGCCCTGGAGAACCAGACCTGCCCAGACCATGTTTGGTGGCCTTAATTTCAACATCCGTGCTTGTACTGATTGGATTGCCTTAACAGATATTTTAAAGAAGGTACTGTAATCCCAAGAGATACCTTATTTTTCTCATTTGAGATGAACTTTCTCACCCAGAACATGCATTAATAAGCTGTATATGTTTTATTAAAAAGCAGAATTAAATTTCCCAGCTTTCCATTTACACTTTGTTAGTGTGACTCAGAGGCAGTGCCTGGTGAGGCTCACAGACAAGGTCAAAGGACTTGGTCACCCCGACAAAGCAGGACAAGTAGACTTTCTCCTGGATGACTGCAGGCAAGCTCACTGGGAGCCTCAGGCCCCAGGAGGGCTACACACACCACCAAAACTATAGAGTCTAATGTAGTCATAATGGTAAATAAAGACCTGGAGCGACGCTGCAGGTAGACAGATGTTTTGATTGACTAGACACAGGTGTGTGTCGCCAGTGCCATGCAGGGGTGGAAGAAAAGGATTGTAGCTCCCATTTCCAGGGGCTATCAGCTGCCACCCCTAACCTGTGTGCTTTGCATTGCTCTCATCATCCAGGTGATCAGAAAGAACTGGGGGCTGCCAAGGAATTGTTGCGAATTAGCATTTGAGTGACCAAGCAAGACCTCACTCTTCCCCAGGCTTTGTTCTTTCCCTGAGGTATACCGCTGGGAAGGGAGAGGATGTTAGCATTGTTTGCCCCTAAGTAAGGTCTGGCTTGGGTTTCTCTGGGGTTTCTCTTGTCTTGAGACCAGCATTCAACCCGCAGCCCAGTCAGAGCCCCTAAGCAGGGAGGGTTAGGGAACTAGATCTTCTTCTTCAAGGCTGAAAGCAGAGCCTCCTAGGACACAGGGGCCACATCTGGGAAGATGATGAGGTACACACTTCTCCCTTTCCTGACTGACTCTTGCCGCTACAGTCTGAATTCCTGCAGTTGATTTTGTCTATGTTGGCACCTGTTTGCAGCTTGCACTGACTAATGTCTTTCAGTGGACTAATTATCATCAAAGATAAGAAATTAAGAAATTATGAACATGTAGACACTTCTGTTTCTCATCCTAATGGTTTGTGTATTTAATGGTTTGTTTATTATTTAATGGTTTGTTTATTTTATTGATGGCATCTGTCCTCATTTGAAAGTTACAAATCACAAATCATAATGTTTGCCCTTATTTGAGATTTCCCCAACTCTACTGCCTTTTATTTTCTTACTGCCCTTAACAAAGGTAGCAACCATTGTTTAACAATAATAGATAAGTAAATAGCCAGATAGATAGATAGAGGCATAGATGGACAGATGGTTGGATGGATGAATAGACAGATAGGTCTACATAATAGATAGATAATAGAAGAATACATGGAAATAATCACGTGTCTAGAGTAGCAATAGTTTTAGAAATCATGCTCATTGAAGGAAGTAATGATGTATAGCCTGAAAAAGATAAAGTTTCAATATGATAAGATAGCTGTTGATATTAGAATTGTAGTTTTAAATTTTTTAAAAAATCATGATGTCTAAGCCACATGCAGAAAAATAAGTATATAGTTTGTCCAATCATGTAAAAAGAAATTCATATAACCACTCCCAATGCAGGGCATGTAACATCCCCACCTCCCCACCATTATCCCCACCCCTTTTTGCCTCTTCGCTACCATATGCCATTTCCTGGGACCAGAATTCCGCCGTTCTGCTTCTATAGTAATAGTTTTAGGACTCTGTTTATAGTTGATCACCCAAATATGTAAACTCAACCATACAGTTTACTTGTGTCCAGATTTGAATTTTACACAAATGGAGAAGTATGGTATACTAACTTGCTTTGCTCAGCGTTGTGGTTTTTTGAGATTCAGTCATGCAGTTTATTATAATGGCTTGATTGTTTTGGTTGGTGTATAATATCTCCCTTGTATGGATGCACCATTGTTTATCAATCCAACCTGATGTTAGTGAATAATTGGCCAATCTGAAGTTTCTGATCTGAGTTCATTACACTCAGAATGTTGTTGTGAACTGAATCCTTTGTGCAGTGTGGGACATCTGCCCAGGAGGAGAATTTCTTGGACATAAAGATTGCCTACAGTAAGTGACATTGAACACTGTCTTTTAGGCTGCTTGTTCAATTTACTATTTCACTTTCAGTGATGCAATTTAACTTTTCACCTTATCTTTTTCCACACCTGCTATTGTTAGACTTTCTATTTCTTGCTGACTTGGTGAGCATGCAACCATATTGCGGGATGGTCATTAATTTGCATGCACCTCATATTAATGAGGTTCAGCACCTTGTCACATGTTTATTGGCCATTTATGAAATATTTTGTCCACATTTTCTTCAGTTTTTCTTTTTTAACATTGCTAGGAGGAATTACTGATCTATTATGAACTGAAGTCCTTTGTCAGATTATGCCCATCAAATACCTTACCCTAGAATAGTTTCCATTCTACATTTTAATGGAATCTTTGGCTGGACAGAGTCACAATTTTAATGTTCTCGTATGTATCAATCTTTTAATTTATAATTCTTTTTATACCCTATTTAAGAAATTCTTCCCTATGCAGTCCATATTCCAAATTTATATACGTATATATGTATACTTTACATAAATATAATTTATATGTATAAAAGTACACATATACCCTTTCCTTATATGCATATATTTTAGAATTGGGCCCATTGTATCTGTTGCTGCAAGGAGGCATATTTTAATACAGACAGTATTTTTCAGCATTTCAGAATGAATAACTGAAACTTGACTACCCATCCAGGAGGTTCCAAAAGAGAGCAGTTAAGATCCATTGGGGATGCTATAGGGGATATCTTCCTTAAATGAGATCTCTGTGGTCTATTCAAACTCTAAGAATCTAAGACTCTAATTAGTAGTAAACACTACCTCAATAAATATTGAATTATAGCCAGCAGAGTGCTTTACATCAGTCATGCTATATTAGAATGCTTATTTGTGTAAACAGACATGTATGCACGCACCCAGACCTCTTGTGACTTGTTCTGCGACACCTCATGTTGTGCAATGACAGGACTTCTGTTTCTTCTGTAACCCACACCTAGTTCACAGCAGGGGACCCATCCAGTGTCCAGCCAGTTGGTGCCACTGACTAAAGCCATAGACAGTGGTAGAAAATAGGGTTTACTTCAGTTTGACTCCATGTTTCTTGGCTCTTTGGAGAGCAGGACCAGGGATAAGAAGGAGCAGAGGCTTCACCTGAAAGTGCCTGATACAGAGAACTGCAGAGAGAGAGAGAGAGAGAGAGAGAGAGAGAGAGAGAGAGAGAGACAGAGGATTCACCTGAAAGTGTCTGATACAGAGAACTGCAGAGAGAGAGAGAGAGAGAGAGAGAGACAGAGGATTCACCTGAAAGTGTCTGATACAGAGAACTGCAGAGAGAGAGAGAGAGAGAGAGAGAGAGAGGGAGGGAGGGAGAGATCAGCCTGAGGATGTGGGCTACATGGACCGATGCCTAACCCTGAGCTGCCCAGGCTCTGGAGGACAGAGCCCAGCAGCAGGCAGTATGGCCTTTGCTAATGCTTGGACAGCAGAGGAGATCTAATCCTAATTCCCAAACACAGACCTTCCAGAATTTGTTTGTCTCCCCCTAATCCTCTAATATTTAAAAGCAATTTCAATCCTGTTTGAAGAGACTTCCCGGCAGTTTGAGTCTAGGGCCTCTGGAGGGAGGGAGGGCAGAGGGAAGGAAAAAGGAAGAAAGGAAGGAGGGAGAGAGAAACAGAGATTCCAGGAGGAGCAGCATGAGAGGGACCCCTGTGGGGAGGAGGGGGAGGACAACAGGCTGCCAATGCCGGCTGAATTCTGGCTTCCTGAAACTTCTTCCTATAAGGTATCTATAGATGCGTTGCTCATCATTCCTGAGAGAGTAAAGAGGAAGAGGAAGGAAGAGGAGAGACTTAAACTAAGATCTCACACTTGAATGAAAGAGTTCATTCATTCATTCATTCATCAGTTAATCAGTCAGTCAGTCAATCAGCTGGTCAATACACAAAATACTGAGCACTTTCTGCCAGGCTGAAGCTACACTGATCTTGAACAGGTAATACCAGAATAACAATAACTATAAAAGAGAAGTGAAGGGTACAGTAGTGTCTTCTATGGGTTACCCAAATGAGACCAAGTCAGATGTGTCTGTAGGAACAGAGACTTGTCCACTCATTTGTGGGCTATTTTATCTTTATATGGCTCATACTTTTTGAACGTGTTGAAAAATCTGAGTTATGAATTAATTCCAATTTCTTTTATACTGGCATTCTTCAATTCTAGAGCCCATTGGCTCCTGCTCCAACAGTTTGGACAGAACAAGATTAGAAAGCAACATAATGGACTCTGTCAGGTTCATGACCACCATGCAACGCATCACTAGGAAGTGACCACCCAAATAGAACAATGGAGTGGCCATTAAGGCCCATTTAAAATACTAGCTTCAGGGTAACACCTATACCCTGGGAAGCTGTTTGATAGGGTAAGGCATACACATCAAACCAGTTGTTAATAGGTGGTATATGTCTTCACAGCTGGAACAGAGGCTCAGGGACTCTCACTACCATTCTGTGATGCCACATGCAGAATTTCTGCTTGCGTTCCTATGAGTCCGGGTTGAAGTCCTAGGTCCCAGCCAATGGGAGAGGATGAAAGAAGATACTTCCACCAGAGTACAGTAAGGGTTGCTCCAAACCCTGCAACCCTGAGTACACCTAGTTACTTCAGACTGCTCATGACAAGAGGTCAAGAGGCAGAAAACAAATCCTGTTTATTATAAGGAGCCATGGCTGTTGCTACAGACTAAAACCGGGGGGGATTGCATATGTTACCTGGGAGGGGGGGCGGGATTGATGGGCCATTCCTCAGTGCTTTCATGAATCATGATGAATGTGAAGAGGCAGAAACTATAGCTTGAAAAGTAAGGATCTTATGTCTCTTGGGGATAGAGACCAGGGACACCCTGAGGAAGCAAACAATCTTCAACAGCTGAAGCTGTGACTGAACATCAGAGGACTCTGTAATGTAACATGGCAGAGGAAGTTTATGAGTACCAGTTATAACCTTAGGATTGGTCACAGCAGTGGAGACTACTGATGGATCCATTAGCTACATCTTGTCTTTTCTAGAAACTATTGATGTCCACTATCTTGAAAACCTGGTGACAGGATGGGCTTACTGCAGGACTCATGAGGATGTGAGAAGAGCTGAAAGTGGTCTGTATACCCAGTCTCTTATGTCTCCTCCGCTGTACACCCATAGACAATTTCAATCACAACTGCAAAGGACAAGGAGTGCCAAGAACACAAAGGCCTCGGACACACCCATAGGTCTTTTATACTCTGCCCTGGGGCTCCGTTGCTGCAGGTGGAAAAGGAGCTCACTCCTCACGTGTGCACGCGTGCGCGCACACACACACACACACAGGAGCAGCCCAAAGTATAGAGCAGTTAGTGCTCCTGGGGAAAAGCCTTAACCATTAACCACATGGAAGAGATGGGTAAAATCTTTTCTCAGTTGACATTCTCATGGACAAATCTCAGACATTCAGTATGCTTCTCCGAAGGTCCTGGGTGGAATATATAGCTCAGTCATTTTCAGTTGTCACCTCCACCATCCACGTTCCTTTAGGTTACTGGGTCCCTCATTCTGCTTTTTACAGTTAGCTCCCAAAAGTACTACCTGCACATGGATGTTTCCCTCAGGTTCTCTTTTCAGTGGAAACCCGAGCTAAAATGTCACTGTGAACTACAAACTATGAAGTACAGGCCCCACAAATCCTGGCCCCTTTCCTGCTCATCAGCAGCAGAACTCAGTTTGGGGTTCAGCACACTGGCATTTAGACATGGTTTGCTAGGCCTTGAAAAAATGGATGCAATGGTTTAGATCTAAAATGTCCCCCCAAAGGTTCATGTGTTAAGAGGTGGGAGTTTGGGGAAGATGATTAAATTATGCAGGAAGGAAAGTTATCATTGGATGAATCTATTGATGATTTCATAACTGAATGTGCTATGAGAAGATGGAGTCTTGTTGGACAAGGTTGGGTCACTGGGGGCATTAAGGGTGCATTCTGTTTTCAGTCTTTCCCTCTTATTCTGGCTTTCTTCCTGCTTTCTTTCTGTCTCTGCTTCCTGGTCATCATGTGTTGAGCAGCTTTCCTCCACCATACCTGTGCTGTTTCTGCATCAGGGCCATGGGCTGAAACCTCTGAAACTGAGAGCTAAAATAAACCTTTTCTCCTACAAGTTGAGTGTGTCAGGTATTTTTTTCCCAGCAACAGAAAAGCTGACTAACACACTGGACTTTTTCTTATTCATCTGTTTCCCCTGCCCTATGATGATCAGGAATGCTTTATCTCTTTCCTCGCTTCTTCATCAAAGATATGATAAAAGCAGCATGATACAGAGGGGAAGGGCTTTGTGGTGATGTAAGAATGGAATCGTTTTCATTTCTCCCCAGCAATGTGATCTTGAATCGATAAAGAGCTCCAAGGTGAGGAGCAATAATTGTAACCTCTGATTTCCTGGTTTAGTACTATCATTACATCCTCAGTTTCAACTGCCTCTTCTAAAATTTCCAAATTCATATTTCTTACCCTAACTTCTCTGATGGCTTCCAGACATAGTCTCTTCCTCTTTCTGTTTCTTCTACATTACCACTGTTTGTGTCTAGATGTCTTCCCAAAGCCTCATGCAGTAATAAGTGGGGCTTTTTCATAGTTGGCTGAATCTAGAGTGTGTGATTGATTCAGGGTGCAATGCTAAGATCCAGGGTGCTAGGATTAAGGGTGGACGATTACTAAATCAGTCCATGACTTGGTTTGGCACCACCCTAATTCCAGTAGCCTAGATACAATATAAGGGACAGAAAGAGGCTTATCTTGCCTCCTTGTTTATTTGCTTTGCTACCTTCTGCCCACCATGAACTGTTTCTCCTCTACCACCCTTTCTTTGAGCCAGCTGACTATGGACTGAAAGCTCTACACACCATGAGCTAAATAAACCTTTTTTCTTTAACTTTGGGTGTTGGGTATTTTGTCTCAGCAATGAGAGAAAAATAACTAAGACAACCACTTAATAAACACCTGATATGTACCAGGTACTGTGTTATCCAGCCATCAAAGTTATGCTCTGATCTTCATTTTAAAAAGCTGGAAAGGTGTGGTAACTTCGCTAAGGTCACAGGTAGCAGCACAAAACAAATGGTATTTTGCTCAAGTGCACTTTACCTGTGATGCTTACATATATACAACAACCTGTCATTTATCACCAATTCATAATTCTTTGGTACTTCAAATTCAACATGTTTGAAACAGCTCCACATCCCTAGCCCCTCAGTCCCACTCCAGACCTGGGTGAATGGTGTGTTTATTCATCTGGAATTATTCTAGGCTCCTCCCTTCTACTCTATTCAACACTGTATTTTATAGATCCTTCCTCATGACACCTCTTAAATCTATCTGCTCTTCTCTGCCAGTATCTCAGTTGTTCTTTCTTTGTTTCTTGATAGCATTCCTCAACAGCCTCATCACAACTTCTGTGCTCCCAGTCCACCCTCCTCCCAACAGCTCCCAGATGCATCTCTCTGAAACACAAGCCAGTGCTTATTATGCTGCCCACTTAACATCCTAAAATTCTCTCAACAGCACACAAGACAAACATTAGCATTACCCTGGGGCCCGGGCAAGAGGAGTCCTTGCTAAGCTCTGTGCCTCTGAGGAGTCCCCTACATGGGGTGCACCTTCCTCAAATCATTTTATGTCCCCTTATAGCTAGTGTCAGTTATGAGGCACCCCAAGTCCAAACTGAGACCTGAGCAGGGAGTCTTGCTTCCTGTTTTGCCCTTTGAGATGTTCTCTGACATTCTACCCTACATTTAGTAGGCCCACAAAAGAAGCTCAGAACTCCTACCTATGGGGTTATCCCAAGTGCCAAGACCCAGCATGGGCTCTACAAGGGTGGCCTGCTTCGTGGACATTTCCCACTGAGCAAGACAGTATTTTCTTTGTGGGATGGCAGGAGACCAGTGTCTGATAGACCCTTCACAGTGATCCTGTTTATGTCGACAAGACCGCACGCTCCTTAAAGGCAGCCCTGTCTGGCACAGTAGTCCCATCTGTCTCCTGCTTCCTGACACACAGTTTCTAGAAGTGCCTACTGGGTCCTGTAGGTTCTTACTTCAGTGCTTTCCATCATCCCAACGCCCCTGTCCAGCCTACTCTTGCTCCCACCCCTTTGTCTGCTAAGCAAACTCCTTTTGACTTCTCCAAATCCAGCCTAAGCCCCTTTTCCTTGGATCCTCACCGCCCACCCTTCTTCCATCCTCAGGGTAGTTTAGATACCCTCCATGTTCCTCGAAGGACCCAGTGCATATTTTTATCACCTTTCATCATAATGTCTCCCTCATTAGATTGTAAGTATCTTGAGAATAGTGATAAAGACTTAATGGAAGAGTACTATGTGCAAATATTTAGTAACGTTTGTTGAATTAATGAAGAAATAGCTGGTAAAGCTGCTTTGAGGATTCAATAAGATAACTGAAGCATTCCAGCTGTCGGCAAAGGGCACTCTGTCCTCTGACTTTAAAGGGAATGGACTCAAGCTTTGTATCTTGCATTCCACAGGACTCCTAAATTCTCTCCAAGATTCCTATGGATGTCAGAGAGCATCAGTCTCCATGACCTCTTTAGTCTCTGCATTCTTGCTGCTACTTTATCTGGTTCTCCTCTTTCCTCTTACCAGCGTTCTGTAATTTGAACTCACTCCTTTTTTCTAGTTTTCCTTCTAGTTAAACACTTAAGACAATTGGGTGTATGTCATACAGATAACAAGGTTTGGGTCAGTGAAGAGTATTTATATCCCAACAAACGAACAGCCTAAAAGGGAATATTAGGATTCAGATTCTTAAAAGGCCATAAGGCTTTCAGAGGGAAACATCTTACCTTTCTCCCACGCCCATGGGCCCCATCTCCTCATTCTGTTGCCTATACCCTTTCTTCCTCCTCTTCTCTCAAATCATTTCTACTCTTCCAAATGCAGATTCCTATTCATTTCTCCTTTAAAAGAATTTTGAAATACTTTAATCAAAGCAGTATCTGCATATTATTTTCCTACAAAATCAATAGTGCAGACATTCTGTTAATTAAATCAACAATTTCCTCCTTTACGCCTCTCTGTCTCTAATTCTACTTCTCAGAGAAAACCATTTTAAGCCATTTCTGTGTTGAGGGCTTCTGGTGGTTTTCTCCCTACACTAAACCATGTGTGTGTGTGTGTGTATATATATATATATATATATATACATACATACATATATATATACGTACATATCTATACATATATATGTATGCATATATATGGTGTTATATATATTACACTAAACAATATATATACACTACACTAAACTATATATATATATATATATATATCTGTATCTTGATTTATTAACCACAGATATTATCTATTGATTTACCCACTATTAAATACAAAGATTTATATTCATACCACTTTAGCATTCATGTTTTCTCCTCTCAAATTTTATTCTTAGTATTTTCTAGTTCTATCAATTACATTTGTCATTTCAGAGGATACCTGTAAATATAAATGCTTTGTTTCATCTATTTCATTTGGTTCTGTAAAATGAATATAAATAAGATCCTTATTGTTTTTCTTTCTACTCCTCCATCTACTTCTCTACACTCTGTCTGTTGTACCTCTACTTCTTATTACCCAGATGGGTAACATTTATATTGTCCTGTGTACACCTAAGTCTTCCTTGCATTGAGCGGCAGGGTCACAAGTGCCTGCAGGAGCAGACTGCATTCTGTATGAGTCGGTGAGACCCAGAGTCATGAAAGGGGAGTACTGAAGACTGTAGAGAACTAGACAACTTAAAAATACTCAATTATTTTCAAGCCAGGCTAATCTGCAGTTTCCCTTTGCTCCAGTTTGTAACCTCTCATAAGTTATAATACTGAAAAGTTGGATGCCAACACAGAATGGTAGGAGGCAGTAGCCCACACTAAACACTCCATTTGCTCTCCTACATTTTTTATCTTCTTATTGTTGGGTGGAGGAGACAACTATAACCAGTGAACATCAATCAGTGCAGTATGAGATATCTTGTGAGTATTTTGAAGTTGAGACCTTAAAAACCGGTGGAATTTACTGATCTCCCCCTCCCCATAGCTAAGGAAGTTAACATATCTTTAGTCATTAGGATTTATAAGAATTTATTACATGGAATCAATTTTTGTTCTATAAAGGAAAGAAGAAATAGAGGCAATAGCTGGAGTACTGAGAAAGTGAAAATAAAGCGATGTTGTTTAAATGATTTTTATGCAGATAGGAATGACCATCCAGAGAGGGAGGAGCTAACACTAGAGAGAGCAGTGAGGGTTGCCGGGGAGGAGAGGGCAGCTGCACAACGTGAGGTGTGAATACACACGACTGGAGAATGCAGTCGCAAGACCGAAAGCAGGGGCTCAGGTACAGACTCAGTAGATGGGTAGATGTGGTGATAGGTGTGAGGGGATATTCTCTCCTGTCACCTCCATTTTGTCAGTTGAAAGAAAAGGGAGAGCTTGTGGAGAATTGAGGAGAAAGGAGGGTGAGTAGGAGACTGACCGGACAGGGAAGGATGGGGCTTTAGGGTAGCCTCTGGGCTCCCTCCAGACTGCTAGTGGTCAGCTTTTAAGTTGAGGCCAATCAGCATGGTCACATGCTTTTCCTCTCTACTTTTTTGTTCTCAAATGTCATCAGTCTGTTCTAGGAATGGACCAGTTTCATTCTTTGTGTTAGATACATGGGCCTTTTTGGTCTAATGCATGATTTTCTTTGGCTTTTAGATAATTTATTTCTCTTTTCTCTTTCTATCTCTCTCTTTCCCTCTTCCTCCCTCCTTCCCTTTATCTCTGTGTATCTCTCTCTCTTTCCTCTATACTCCGTGAGGCATCTTTGACCTCATCTAGCTATGTACTAATTTTTTTTTATTTTGGCAGTCATATATTTTTAATTTTCACAAGAACTTTCTGTTCTCTGTTACTTCTATTTCATAGACATTTGTCTTTTTAATTTTAAAAAATTTATTATTTTGTTTTATTTTTAATGAGAAAAAGTTTAATGCAGTGGTAAAAACACAAACCAGGAAATCAGACTGGCTGAGTTCAAATCTGATCTCTGCCCCATACTGGCTATGTAGAATGTGTGAATTCCTTAACATTTCTATGACAGTTTCCTTGCCTGTAATACAAGGATTGTATTTTGAGGATTAAATGAGTTAACATATGTAAAGTGCTTAAAATAGCGCCTGTCCTGAAAAAGTGCTAGAAATATTAGTGCGGATGAAGACAGTGGAGATTATAATGCTAGTAATAGACACAAAATTGATGCCCCTGACTTGCAATAAGTTTACATCCCAATAAACCCACCATTAGTTTGAAAATATCTTAAGTCAAAAATGCCTTTAATACACCCACCTTACTAACATCATAGCTTAATCTAACCTACCTTAAATGTGTTCAGCATATTTAACATTACCCTACAGTTGGGCAAAATCATCTAACACGAAGCCTATTTTATAGTAAGATGTTAAATACCACATGTAATTCATTGAATACTGCACTGAAAATGAAAAACAGAATGCTTGTCTGCGTATAATTTTGCAATACCATAAAGTCAAAAAATCACACGTGGAGCCACTGGAATTGGGGGCCTTCTGTATCATCGTGAAGTTCTCCAGGGTTACTAGAATTTAGGAAAGTCTCTCGCTCTTTGAGTTCATGCTTTCCCACCAGTGGGATGTTGTTCATTTTCTTCCTTGGTCTACATATTTCCCTCTGATGGTTTCCTGGCATATTTGGCAATCTTTAAAATGAATACCCTAAGTAGTTGTTTGGTGGGTGGCTCTTTCTGTAATGGGCTTCTTTGAGTGAGAAGAGTGTCACAGAACAGATGTTTTCAGTTGCAGGCTTGGTTTTAAAATGTAGGTAAAAAGTCATCTGCAATTGAGAAGCTTGTGGCATTCCAGAGGCTACAGTAAAAGTCCTAGATTGTACACCTTTTGTAGGACAGTAGCCTATACTGAGAAGAGATGGTAGTGAAAATATTTCTTTTGCAACTGCCTGCCTCATCTTTCTCCTTTCTATACCTCTTGACACTGAGCCCAGAGTAGCTTTGAGTTTCGTCAGGAAGACTGCTTTCCAACTCCTCTGCAACCACCACTGGATGCATTCTAGTTTTGTCTTCCTTGCTCCATTTCATTTATCAACCCATTTCCCTCTAGCTTTCATTTGCCAAGAGTTTGTTAAAATCTCTTACCTGCTGAAAATTCTGACCTTACTTCCTAGTCTCTGCACTATTACAGATTTATTCACTTTGTATTCCTTTACCACCACATAAAATGGGGGCTCCAGAGAAATGGGAGGTTAATTTATGTGCCTCAGTCTGCCATTTTGTACCAAAATCTCATTTCAGTTCTTAAGTAGAACATTTTCATTCTCTTTGTTTTTGTCAAAAAAGATGTCCTCAACACCTCATCCTCCAAACAGAGTGGCTTATTGAAAGTATTTTCTAAAGAAAGGCTATTTCCTCACTCAGAGAAATGCTGGTGTGACATATTTAATTATTTTTCCAACCTGTTAAACCTTTGCAAACCATTTAAGAAGTTGCTCACTCATAGTAATTTTTAAATAAATACCATTTCCCCTTCTCTTTATAGTCTTTCTGGGCTATAGTCTAATCACATTTATCATTACACCAACGCTTGTACACTTACTGGAATATATGTATGTTTACTCTTAGATAGGATTGCATGTGTTTTTAATGTGTCTGCATTTATGTTTGTCTTCATGGAAAATGAGCCCAAAGGTGCTAAATGACTTACTAATATAAAAGTAAAAATCATGAAACAAGGTTTAGGATTGTTTTTCAATATCCAGCTTTGTATACTTTCCACTGGACCACGCTGCCTTCCCAGAATTCATGGAGTAACTAATGTTAAGCTTCTTCTCATCTAGTTCATCCCTCTCTGGAGTGTCTAGAGTCAAGATCAGAGCTGAAATCTGTCTTAATTTCAAAGCTAATGCTAGTGTTCCTTGACAACTGACTCATCATACCTTTGTTAGTAAGCTTTGTGTTGCTGTGATAACGTACCTAAGATGATAAACTTAAAAAGAGTAACAGTTTATTTTGGCTTACATCCTCACAGTTATCAAATCATGGTCAACTGTTTTATCACTCCAGGTCCAAGATGAGGCAGGATACTGTGGTGGCAACGTTTAGTAGAACGTAGCTAGCCAACTTCATGATAGTTGGGAAAGAGGCAGGGGCGGATGGGGAGAGAGAGCACCAGAGGGGTGGCAGCCAAAAGCAAGATATAGCCCCCATGTCAAGGCTCCATAACCTTTTCCTTTCAACCAAGCCCCACCTCTTAAATTTTTATTGCCTCCCAGTAATGCCACCAAATTATGAATCCATTAATGGTTTACTCCACTGATGAAGTTAGAGCCCTCCTGATCCAATCACCTTCAAAACCCCACCTCTAAACACTCTGCACTGGAGACTAATCCTCTAACATATGGGCATTTTGGGAGACTGTTTAGATTGAAATCATAACAACTCTCAATCGCACTTCAGAGGACATTATTAGACTGAACCAGGCACTCAAGGTTCATAGTGGCTTGCCAATTCAGCATCAGGGTCTAGGTTCAGACTGCCAGGGACTCTGTTCACAGAATTCTAGAGAAATTTGAGGAGATTCATGTTTCAAGGCCACCATTAGGTTAAATGGGCATCTGTGGGCAAGTACAGGAACCTAGTCATCAATCATTTTTGATGGGAAAATGTGTTTCCAAATGATATGCAACCATTCATGAATGAGCTACATCTCATTTTCAGGTCTCTTTATACTTTAAAGCAGGGCATAAGGCACAAGAGAAAAAGAACAGGCATGATTTTCATACAACACCTTCAAATATGTTCCCCTACTTTGCGTCCTCTACTTTAAACCTGCTTTTTTAGATTTCTGAGGGGGAATTCAAAGAGAAGAAAGAGAGAGGATAAAAAGTACATAAAGACTCTACTGAGTCATGATAGCCACTAAAAAAAGAAGGCAACTAAATAAATCTGCCACCAGAAGAGTTAGAGTCTTTACCGCAACTAACCAGGCCCCTCCTCTGTGGGTGCATCCAATGGATGACCTCTCAAGGTGACTGTAATTTGATGAAGTATGATTTCATTTCTGGGGGACCTCCATCTTCCTGATGGAAGAGCTATCCCATTCTCCATGATTTGGGAAATGGTGAGTGGCATATGATAGCACACCCCACTCCATGTGTCTTTCCTCTTGCCACAGGCATAGAAATCTGGCACTTCTCCACCGTTCCCCAGGACCACCGTGCTCTGCATCCTCGCCCCAACAGGCAGTTTTTGCTTGTTGCCTGCAGAGTAGAGGTGAAGGAACACAGTAACTCTCTCACCCTCCCACTGTCACCACCCACACCACACAGTTTATGGAGCTGCAGTTGAACTCCGCATGCTCCGAGCTAATGGAAAAGGGCACAAAGTCCCCACTGGTTAAAAGAAGAGAGAATCAAAGGATTTTTTTGTTTTTCAAGAGACCAAAAACACACAACATGCTGTTTGTGTTTCCTTTGATTTGAGAAAATATTTTTGTTGTTGTTGTTTTAACAAACAACAGTACAATGAAGAAAGAGGAGAGTGGTTACCCACAGACAGAAGACCAAGGCAGTGGAGGAAGGAGGACATGAAAACATAAGTAAGCTTGGTGCAGGATGGGAGAGAAGAGGGACCTAGGTGGGTGGGGTCTCTGTCTTGTATTTTCTCCTGCTCCTAAATTGAGAGCATAGTGATTCCATGTGTGGCAGGGTGAATAAATCAACTGACTTCTTTCATATTTGAGTGGAAGGAGGTGAGATGTGAGAAGGAAGATCAGGCTTTCTCAAAGGGTCGCAAAGGTCCATGCATTCCCACATTTGCACCCTCATTAGGGGAAAAAAAATCTTATTACCCCAGATGGAGGAAGATGCCCAGGTACAAGCCACACCTCATGGGATCCAGAGCTTTGGGAAGAAGCTATGGAGGATTTGGGTGGATTATAAGGAACACCCCAGCAGGTACTCCCAGAGCCCCAAGGTCTGTACCTCCAACCGCTGAATCTTGTAAACACATCTTTCCTGAGTTCCCTGCCTGGTCTCTTAAGGAAGATCACCCATAATTCAGGCAATCTCATCAAGGCCAAGACTGAAGAAAGAGCAGAGATGAGGAGGACAATCAGGCTGGGGAGGGATCCTGGAGATCATTTCCACAGTGCAGATGCACCTGTGAGAGACCAAAGCCCAGGCCAAGCTCAAGGCCTCGAAGAGAGTTCAGTGATGGAGAAGACAGTGCTCTGCAGCGGGAGAAGGGAAGAGGAATGATTGAAAATAAGAATGCAAGGAGAAGGCAACCTAAATTTACTGAGTTATATTTAACATTAAAGCCCCATCATAGCTTTAAAATGAAGCTTTTACTATTCCCATTTGAGGGTTAAGGAATTAAGATCCTGGAGGCTGGAATCCACATCATGCAATAAGAGGTGGGATCAAGATCTTAACTGCAAAGTAGATGCTAGTGGTTCCTTAGCAATTTCCCTATCACCCCAAATTCATCTCCAAAGTCCCCATATATGACTGAATTCCAAGAATCCCATAAATAAGCCATTTTCTGGGTTCTCAGTGGAAACACATGGAAATCCAGCCCACTAGTCACATTGGGGACACTGAGTTTGCAAAACGACAGTACTGTTAATGGAAGCTGGCAGACAAATGCCCATCCATCCATTGTCTCCCCAACTAGCCTCCAACTATCTGCCTATACATCACTGACATAGACAGTCCATCTCTACCTCAGGCCCACTCTTAACTTCGGGAGGCCTTCAAAATGTTTTCTAAGCTCCAGCTCTCTTCTTTGCTTAGTGTTGGACTATAAAATGTTCTCTTCAATTATTTCCCTACCCCTCGCTTCAGAACAGCCAAACCAGTAGCGCTGCTCCATGGGTTATGTACCATATGTCACCGTGCTATGAAATATTAAGCCTTCACAATAGGTCCAAAGTCAGCGACACACAATCCTTTAATGGTTTAGCTCACTCAGGCTATTTGAAAGTGGCATAATATTGCTATTTTTAAATAAATGGGATCTGTATTAATGAGAGCTGACCTCTCTCAGCCATGCCGAGCTGCTTCCTGCATCGTGCCTATATTGGAGACTGGGCAGGAAAGGGAGGGGGAAACAGCTTTTCAAAATAGGAACCATGCAGCACTTTAAATAATGCACACAGATGCTAATCATCTTGGGGGAGGAGTGGTGTTGGGATGATTATTTGAGAGGATAATAGATTACATTTTCAAAGACAGCTTAGCATCTTGATATCAAGAAGAAGCAGGGGTGGAGAAGAGGGTGTGTGTGTATGTGTGTGAGTGTGTGTGTGTGTATGTGTGTGTGTGTGGAGGAAGCAAGCATAGGCCAGCATGGGCTGGCACTGCAGGGAGAGGGACATGCTGAGGCTATGAGAACCACGTGTTTTCAGAGGTTGGTTGGGGAGCCTGTGAGGGGTGAGAAAGAATCCATATTGACCAGCTAGGGGAACAGAGGTGACCAAAGGAAGATGCCCTTAAATGGATGTGGCCAGTTAAAGGACCACAAAGGGAAGACTCTGGAACTCTGCATTCCCACCCCCAGGTGAGAAGCTGCAGGAGCAGTGAGGAGGCTCTGCCAGCCTCCCACCCTGTGATCTGGCAGGCCTGTCCCTCTCTGCCAGGCTACAGGTACAAAACAATCAATCAGACAGACAATGCCATGCAGGGTGTCCCTCTGGCTCTGGAGGGGCAGCACACGAATTGTATTTGGAGCTGTTGAGGATGTAACTAGGGCCAGAGTGCCCTGGTCTCAGAGCCCCTGATGGCTAAGGCCCCTGGGGCCTGGAAGACCCTGACAAAAATAACAAAATCGACAAAATCACTTCTTCCTTTGTTGGGAGGTAGGGCTTTAGCAGCTAGGCAAACTGAGATGGGACAAAGGGACATCAGGAGTAGGAAGTGAGATGCACACAAAAGGAGTTGAGAAGCAAGTGCCACTCCGGGAGAATCTAGTCAGGAGGATGCACAGGAACCCGAAAGCCAGCCCTCTGTCATCCGCGTGCCTGGGACTCCAGGGACTCAATTCCAGCTCCAGGTGCACCAACCTCTGCGGGATTCCCTATCTTTCACATTTTAGAGACCACAAATATATGAAAGTCAGAAAACACTCTTTCTCCATCCCCTCTGTATTAGTTATTTATTGCTGCATCACCTATTATTTATTACCCCAAAACAAGATATATCATCTCACAGTTTTAATGGGTCAGGAATTAGATAAAGTGTGAATGGGTACCTCTTCCTCAAAGCCTCTCAGAAAGCTCCAGTGCACTGCTGGCTGGGGTTGCTGCCTCACCACAGAACTCAGCTGGAGAGGATGTGTTTCTGAGGTCACTCGTAAGGTCATTGGCAAGGGTTAGTTCACTGCTGGATGCTAGACTGAGGACCACAGTGACTGGCTGGCTATTGTCTGGGGGTTTCCCTAGTTTCCTGTCTACATGGGCTTCTCCGTAGAACAGTTCAAAGCCTGCCAACTGGCTTCCTTCAGTGTCACAGTCTAACCAAAGGAGGGATATCTCATCACTTTTGCCATCTTCTCATCAGAGAGAAGTCACTAGAGCCAACCTGCAAATGAGGAGAGGAGCTTACAAGACATAGGAATATCTGGAATCAAGGCACACCTCCTTTGTATTCAAGTACCATTTTCTAAGAGTAGGACACAGTAAATCTCTAAGCCACAGTCTGGCTCTTACTCACGACTGCATTCCCAGCTCAAGATGGGCCTCAGCCCTTGTCCGGCGTGCCTTATTCCAGAGACTCTCCTCTTCTAAAGGGATACCATTTTCTTTTCTTTTTTAATGAAGTAAGAAACATTTGTGTTTATATTACACATATATGAGATGATAATATTTTAATTTCACATATATATGATATTTAAAGTTTATAAATCTTCAAATATTTAAATGCTAATTTTTGAAGTAAATATATTAAGTTTTTCTCAGAATTTCAAGTAGAACATGCTTGGTTTTATCAATAAATACACTGAATTTTTCCTAAGTGAACAGTACTAGATTTAGTAACTATTTCCTCAAAGTTAAAGATTGCTTTCTGTTACTTGAGTCATGCAAAGGGGAAGTTTGAAAAGTAGTTAGGTCAGTTAGGTATAGAGATAAGTGCTGTTAGTCCCAGATACTTGGGTGGATGAGAGGGATATCATTTTCTCAATTAAGATGCATTTTATAAGACTAATAGTGGTGAGGGCTCTTTCACCTCAGCTGGACCCATAGTCCACCAAACAGAATCATCTTTCAGCTGGGTGGAGAATCGTGCTTGATTCTATTATTTATTCGCTTTAAGTGTCTTCTCCTCTTCCATCTCCCTTTGTGGTGAAAGAGAAGATAAAAGACTAGGAGAAATCACAAGGGATAACAAAAATACCAAGAAAAGTCAGCGGACAAAAAGAGAAAGAAACCGATCGCCCACCGTCCTCTGACCCCAGCTGCTACCTTGTTTAAAATACTCTGTGCTGGGTGCTCTCTTGAATCAGTTCACTTAACCCCTACAACATGTTTTCAAGGTAAACATTTTTATCTTCCTTCCATAGTTCAGGAAAGTGAAAGTCACAGAAATCAAATGACATGTTCAGCCTCCCACAGTGTGTAGATAATAGGACCAAAATCCAAATCCAAGCCTTTTAACATCCCCTAGTGTGCTGTGCACATCCACAGGTTGAAAATAATAGAGAGGAGGGAATGTCAGTCTACTGTACCAAGAGCTAATACTACCAGGGGTGAGTTACTGTGGTTGTGGTTGTTTGTTTAGAGCAAAACGATGGCTATAAATGACATACTACGGGAAGGGTATGGTTAAGCATGCTGCTATTACCAAAGACAGAAAGAGGCAAGTTGACAAAGGCCTGAAGAGAGCCATTTTCACTGTCATACAGACACACATGGTTTGTGGCCAAAACCAGTGCTGTTGCTGTTCATCATCTGCCTTGTACTCACACCTGGTTCTGAATGACTAGGTCCAAATTCCAAAACTAAAAGTGGGATTTGATCTACAAATAATGAAAAGAAAGGTTTCAAGAATGACCTGAGATACAACAGCCCTTTTTACAAGGAAGAGTTTGGACTGAATCTCTCAAGATCACCAAGGGCAGCAGAGATATGTCTCTTTGAATGTAGAAGTTTGGGAGTATTCATTTTTAAAAAAGAATTCATTAGCAGAGGGCTGAACTCTAAGCTCAGCAAGAGAGATATTGGGGAATCCTTTCTGGAAGGGAGTGAAATTAAAAGGAGTTTGGTGGGGATGGGAGGAAAGACCACCATCCCTACATGTGTACGCACGTGAACTCACACACACACGCACACACACACACGCATACTCCTACCCAAATCTAGTGATGTTCACCATTTTTTCTATTCATAGTAGGCCTTTTTTTGTAAATATTGAGGCCTTCTTTAGACTTCTGCTTTTCCCTAAGACCTCTCGATCCTGGCAGCCCACGGCATTTGAACACTCCCACTAAACAAACTTTGGGTGGGTAGCTGTAGAGGCCTGAAATGACCTCATCCTAGGACTGAAAGAGATCTCTAGTGAGCATCACCTCACTCTTTCCTTTGCTTCCACACAAGCCCTGCTGCACATGACTCCCTCTGCTACCGTCTTGGTGAGTTCCAGCATCCACACATTATTTTCTTTCATAGCAGCTGCTGCAACATAAATTCAAAACTGCTGAGGCAAAAGAGGAAAACACATTTTGCTTTAAGTAAACTGTAGTAATAAATACAGGAAATAAGTAATAATCTGCATTTTTAATTTAGCAAAAGTCAGAATACATCCTAATGTGCAAACAATTGATAAACTGACCACTAGGCAATATGCTACTTTTTTCTTTGTCTGTTTTAATTAATTTCTCTTTTTGTCCCCTCCTCCTCCCACATCAATATGTAAAGATGAATGACAAAGGACACAGGAGGTCAAGAAATCTGGGTGCAAGTTCTAACTTGGTCACGCTCACATCTACCCACTAAACAATGTGTGCATGCATAGAATGAGGAGGCGGGACTGGATGATGTCTAAGTCCCCATCCGGCTCTGTGTTTCTATGAATGATACATATGCACCGCCATGACAAGGAGTTGAGATGCATTGCAATCATTTCGTTATGCCACCCTGTCAGGAAGAAATGCCTTGGCCTCCTCATCTGGGTTGCCACTGCTGCCACTATGGTTCTTCAGAAAATGTAGGGAATTTTACAATTGGCAGGTGCCTTTGCTTAACTCATAGCTCCCAGGAGCTGGCTGTCAGGGGAGAACTCAAAGCTACTGCCAGTCCCTTCTGAATTGCTAATATAAGAGAGCTACAGAGTCTCTACTGGAGGTTCCCATACTACTGACCCCATCAGCAGTGGACAAGGGCTGCTGCCATTTCGCGGGTATGTCAGCCTCCCAGGCCACGTGGTTCTTCCCCACTGCTAATGGCATTCAGCACAAAAACACTGCTCTGACAAATGTAGTTCAGCCCTTCTAGCCTTCCCAGAAGAGCACCAGTCAAATCTATTTCAAACACCTCCTGCTTACAAAGCAGCCTCAGGCCACTTGGGCTGAAATGTTTAGGGCTCTTGGCTTCTGCAGAAAGGTGCCCATGCCTGACACTATAAACAGCTTATGTGTTGACCCACTGATGAATGCCAACACAACCGAGAACAGGAGGCAAATAACCTGAAGCAGAATTTTAGTCAAAAAATCTGTGGGGCTGGGATAGTGGGTACTGTTCTTCCGGTCTTATTTCTTAGACTGGAAAGGAAAGTGTCCACCTCTGTCAGTTCCCTGAATAAGCATGGCTTGTACAAGCTATGGAACTATGTTAGTCTGTTTGTACTGCTATAGCAAAATACCTGAGACTGGCTAATTTACAAAGAATGGAAATTTATTTCTCACAATTCTGGATTCTAGGAATACAAGATCAAGATGTCAGCAAGTCTGATGTTTAATGAGGTCTTCTGTCTGTCTCCAAGATGGTGTCTAATTGCTACATCCAAAGGAACCAACACTGTATCTTCACAGGTGAAAGACACAGAAAGGAATGGACTCACTCCTTCAAGCCCTGCTCCACCCTCATGACTTAATTACCTCTTAAAGGCCTTACCTCTTACTAGTGTCAGATTCATTTCAGCACATGAACTTTGGGGATACATTCAGCCCATGCAAGATACCAAGAAGCAAATTTCCATTTTGGAGTCATGGACACAACATAAAGATCAAGATAAAAATGCAAAAGAGATAAGTATGATAGAAAAAGAGTATGAGAGTAGAGGATTTGTACTCATAAAATGAAGGTTCAAAATAAACTCCACACGCTGAGAACTTTAATGTCCTCTTTCCAACAATCTGTTCCAGCCATCCTGTCTCACAACTCTTTGCTTTTTGAAAATGCCCTAAAATGATCTTTCGTTCCTCTTTAAGCATTGACTCCTCATTAATGGCAAATAAATTTATGCAATACCTACTTTTGTATAAACAACACAGGAAAAGCCTGAAGAGTTCTACATGTCCTCTTCTATCACTGTGTTTACACTATGCCCTTTCTTACCCTCTACATGTACAAGCTTTTTATTTCTGTTTATCTTCCCTACCAGCCGACTGTTCGTTGTACACAGAGGCTATTTTTTTTTGTCACTTCCACAGTGTATACTGCATAGACATAGAAACTTAACCATTTATGGAATAAATTAATTTATGAAAAAATGGATAAGGTATAAGACTGTGAACTTTTTCATAAGCTTCTGAGCTGTGGTCATAGTCACATTGCAAGGGGTGGAGCTGTTTGGTAACAGTGTCATATGATATGTGTGAGTCCAGCCTTTTATCCCACTTCTTCTCCCATCATGTATAGTAACATTCCTCATAACAAATGTCACTCCCAATAGTGGGACAATCTGATTGAGCAGTTATGTAACATACTAAACTCCCATAACCATCCATCAGGTCTGATTTGGGAGCTAAAAGAAGACAAATGTCTATTGCACCAGGGCTGAGTCTCAGGGACAGCCTTGTGGTTTGAACAACCAATTGCAGTACCAACATGCAAAACCCCATGGAGACAGAGCATAGCCTTGCTGCCTGCTGCCCTCTCTTACTTCCACCCTTTTCTCGATTTAGTGAGGTTCCTCACTGCACTCCCTTTTCCCACGCAACCTGTGAAAGCATCCTAATCAGATGTCTCTCTTCCACTGGATATGCCCAATCATATGAGAAGGATTTATGGGTGACAGCAGGCAGGAGGTGGAGATCCCTGACTCAGCAACCCATGCCTGTGTGTTTACCATGCTGGAGGGGCTCCGCTTCCATAAGCCTCTCACAGCACAGGAAAAATAAACTCACATCAGCCATTTCTCATCACAAGAAAGAGACAATTTCCAAGATGCTGCCTGATTTCCATACCCTTTTCTCCCTCCTTTCTGAAACACGATGTAATCTCTCCCCTGCCATATAATAAATATTTCACTTTCAAATCCCGATTCATTAAAGAAAGCCCAGGAGGGAGAAATAATAAGGTGTCGCTTTACAGCCCAAATAAAACAGTGAAAGATATATTCTATAATTTATACTTCTGACTTTAGGTTGGGATAATTCATATATCATTTTCAGTTAGGGACCCAAAATGGTGCTGTGTCAGCACACTGGCTGAAAAATAACTTTTTGTATTATTTTATGCCTTTCAGTAACGTGCCCTGGTTATCATACATCAACACTAGGTTGAGTTCCAGTGTCTTGGCAGCTCCTCCTAAGTCATTCCTTTCCCTCCTCAGTGTGACTCGTTCTCCCCAATATAGATGGACCTGCTGGCTAAATGTGCACACACTTTCTCCCAGGCAAGAAGCAGAACTTTAACAGGAATCAGTTCGACTGGAGCCATTTCTCTTGCCGTTACTACCACAACTTCACTATTCTTTACCTCTAAGGATGAGAGAACTAAATTAACCTCAGTGGGAAACATGCTATATGACATTTTTCCAATAGAAATACAAACTTACTTGTGTATAACACTTTAGAGCCAAGGGCTTTGTGAAAAAACGTAAGTTTTTGTACAGTGGGTAGGCATCATTGCTCAAATTCCAATTCTT
Organism: Dasyprocta punctata; assembly: GCA_004363535.1. NCBI lineage: Eukaryota > Metazoa > Chordata > Mammalia > Rodentia > Dasyproctidae > Dasyprocta > Dasyprocta punctata. The sequence continues at coordinate 26,710 of RJWM01001366.1, read as the reverse complement.
CCTCTTACTAGATGGGTATTATTTAGTATCTCCAAACTTCAGACTTCTTATCCACAAAGTAAGGGCAATATCAATAGCTAGCTCAGAAGATTTTCAAATAGTTTTAAATGAGGTGGGTGCAATAATCAATTTAGGGTGAGCATTTATTGTGTATTTACTACACACACACACACACACACACACACACACCCCAGACACTGGGCTAAGGGTTGCTGGCTTATCTCATTAACTCTCATGCAACTCCTACGAACTTGGAACCATTTGACTCTTCATTTTATGAGTGAAGAAACTGAGACTTGAGAAGTTAAACAATTAGTCTAAAACTATTAGGTATTCAAAATAGGTATTTATAAAACAATGCTTTTACTTGGTTTCTGTTAAAAAACATTTCCCTAACCTTCTTATTTGCTTCTTATGATAGCATCAATGAGGAAGCAAGGTAGGACAATTATTATGAGAAAGAAAGAAAAAAAAGAAAGAGAGAAAAAAAGAGAAAAAGAGAGAAAGAAAGACAAAAGGAAGGAGAAAAAAGGAAAGGATGGAAAAAAAAGAAAAACGGTGGCAAGCTAGAAGTCATAAGCACATACTGCTTAGTGAAAGAAGCCGATCTGAAAAGGTCACACGCTATGTGATTCCAGCCATAGGACATTCTGGAGAAAGCAAAACTATAGAGATAGTAAAATAATCAGTGGTTGTCCTGTGCTTGGAGACAGGGAAAGTGATGAAAAGGTGGGAACAGAGGGCTTCTGCAGCACTGGCAGAATAATGAAACTATTCTGTGAAACCGTTTATTGATACATGGCATTACATGTTTTTCAAAACTCGCAGCATACACAGAAAAATTGTGAATCTTAATGAAAACTGTGAACTTTAGTTAGTAAAATTGCAACAGTATGGGTTCATCAGTTCTAGTAAGTACAACACACTAAAGGAAGATGCTAAATTAGAGGAAACAGTGATAAGAGAAGACATATATAGGAATGCTGTACTTTAGGATCAGTTGTCCATAAATGTGTTTTGGTTATTATTTTAAATGTCCTCTAATAAATTTATTGCACTGAAGGCTCAGTTGCCTGCCGATGGGCTTTTAGGAAATGATTGGATCATGACAACTCTAATTTTGTCAATGGATTTATCCATTGAGGAAATCATAATTTGGTGGTATTATTAGGAGGTGATGGAAACAGGAGTAGTTGAAGGGAGTGGATCACAGGGTGTGAATCGGGGAACTGTGTCTGCATCCTGTCCCTTCCTCTGGTCTCTTTTCTTCTGTCTCTGCTTCCTGTCTGCCATGAGGTGAGTAGTTTTGCTTCATCACACCTTATGCTGCTGCTGTGGTGCTCCACCTCACCTCAGACTACAGCAATTGAGCAAACTGACCATGTTGAAACCTCTGAAATAAAATTTTTTGAGCCAAAATAAATTTTTGAGCTGAAATAAATTTTTTGAGCCTAAATAAATTTTTCTTCCTCTAAGCTGATTTTCTCGGGTATTTGATAACAGCAACAAAAGCTAATACAAAACATAGCATTACTTGAAAAAATAAAGACTATTACTTTTGGAAAAGAAACTGTAACTAAAATATAACTTTCCCAGATCACTTGGTCAGTAAATGGGCAGATAAGATTTAAATGTAGACATTTGGGTCTCCAAATTCCATGTTCTGAGACCTTAAGACAAAACACTCAGCAATTATTAATTTCAACACTGTACCTGAGTCCCATTTTTCTCGTTAAAAAAAGCAAAAAAACAAAAACAAAAACACCCTCTCTCAAACCCTTGCTCAGAAAGTGCCAGCAAAATGGTTTATTGTAATGAATGGGAAAAAACTTTGTGAACTGCAAAGTGCAATACAAATCCACAAAATGACCATCATTGATCTAAAATCCTATCTACAGTTCCATTGGAAGGACCTGGTCCCTCAAGCACCCGCACCGAGCTTGCAAGAAGTGACTCATCCTTTTCCTGGGACACTCATCTGCACTGAGGCAGACCCAGTGAGGTGGACTGAACGTCCATCAAGGTGCAGTATCCTGGCTGCTGAGGATGTAGGAGATGTGGCTCTGAAAAGCTATCGGAGCAGAGGGAGAGAAGGAGAGAGGGAGGAAGAGAGGGAGTCATGAAGGCACAGGAGAGAGGGAGAGAGAGAGAGAGAGAGAGAGAGAGAGAGGAGACAGAGAGAGAGAGGAGCGGGAGAGAGAGAAGCGACAGGAGCACCAGAGCACTCATTTATCATAAGAGTGATTTCCCTGCTAATAAAGTGACCTTGTGTAAATAGCTCAACTGCTCACAGCTTCCTTTAGAGGAGGGACATCCACTGATCGATCATGACCACACAGACTGCTGAACCAGGGTGAACTGCCACCGCAGAATTATATATGACTGAGCCCAGCCCCTGATCACAAAGAGAGGGCATCGTGTTGGTGGAGGGAGGCTCTTTGTATCCACCCCTTTATGGATAGAGTGATGAACTTAATCTAGGCCACAATGGGGCAAGGACAAGACTCCCCAGACACTCTGGACCAAGAGGCTGGAGTGCCCATCAGCTGGGAACCGTCTTCCAAGCTCCATTGCATCCACAGGTCATTCTGTGCCAGCCCTAGAAAGTTCCATAAAAGTAGCTTTGCAAACACCCCAACACCAGAGCCCTGTGGCAGGCAGAACCCTAGCCCTGTGTCTGTGATGCAAGAACAGCATTGAACTGTGGTTGCTGAGTCTCAGCTTCTCCTGAGAGCCTCTGAGAACTTGCACACAGCATGTCATGACTCATGGTTGAAGGGTCACTATTCCTACAGCATTCTAGCCAGGGAGGGAAGAGGAAGCTGCCTGTGTCTCAGCCCCAAGACAGAGGGTCCTGGAGTAAGCCCAGCCCCTCTTCAGTGGAGCCTAGTAGAGGAGCTGGGAGATGGGAGTGGGAGCTGCTGTCACCTGGCTGTGTGATCTGGAACACTGGCCTCACCTCTTTGAAATGTGGATTAAAGCAGTGGATCTCTATGATATCATTTGTTCCAAGGGTGCCAATTTTGTGGGCTTCTCTTAATTAAACATATATATAATAAAGCAATTTTTAAAATTTAACATGGTGGAAAACCACCTCACACTCATGCAACCCTCCATTCCCTCCCCCCACTCTTATTCTCTGCCTCCCAACAGATACTGTGTATAAAATTTGCCAATTTTTGAAATTTTAAAAAAAGTCTTATTTTCTTCAAAGACAAAAGGTATGGTTTTTTTTTTTGTTATTTGTTTTGTTTTGTTTTTTTGCGGGGGTAGGGGCTGTCTGGAATCCTGTGCAAGAGAAGTCTCCATCATTTAGAAAAAAAGAGATTATACAAGCGAATCAAACCCACCATCGCCCCATTTCCCTCCTACTGGAAGTATCCAATTGCCAGGCTGTGCTCTGAGCCCTGGAATTAACCCCCATTATGTTGCATAGCAGCCAGCCACAAATGCACACAATGCAAGCAGAGGGTTTTTGATGCACTTATACAATTTGGTGAACCTAGCAAAATTTTTTCTTTCTTTTCATCAGGATTGTGCTTACCTTTTGTTCCATTTCTTTAAGGGCCACTGATCTCAGCCTGGCTAACATTAAATCTTACACTGAGGAGAGAGTTTAAAAAAAAAAAAAAAACCTCAAATTTTCCCCCCTCCCAAGAGTATCTGCATGTTAGCAAAGATCTCTGAGGGATTAAAAAGCTTCAATGGTGAAGGAATGAATCTCTAATGGCAGAATTTCAGACATTAGGACAGAGCTCTTTTGCGGCTGGAAGAGATCTGCTTGCCTAGATCATACCTTCTTAATCTACACATGTACCTTCTTACTGTACACCTCTGGAAATTCAGAAGGACAGAGTTTGCCTTCTTACTCAATGAAGAGTGTGTCTTTATTTTTTTTACTTATTTATTTTTTTAGGTTCATACATTTTTTCTCTTTTTTTATTTTTTTATTTTATTTATTTTTATATTTTAAAGATAGTAAAATCCAACAGAACATAACAGAACAAAATCAATCAAAACAAAGCAGCAGAACTGGTACAGAACTTCAAAGAAAGATACTATGAAAACAATAGCTACTATAGTATATCTTGTTATCTTCAGAATAGTTGACCATTCCAACAGGTATAGTAGAATTAAACCAAAAACAAAGCAGAATAAAACCAATAAAAACAGAATATAAAATAAAGTAAAAAAAAATCAGAGTAAAGCAAAACAATGAGAACCATATTGGGCCTTGAAGACAAGACAGAAGAGAATCCCTCATATTTGCTACATTGCCTACTGTCATCTTCCAAAGAGATGCTCAGGTTGCTGGCCCCAGGCCCGCAAAATTAACGAAACAATACTAGCATTTAGTTGCTCAATGTTCCTTAGTTGCTATCAATGTAGCCAGATCTCCTAACCAGCAGGTTGCTTACGGGGTGGGGGGTGGGTTGTCCTTGATTCTAAGCCCGTGCGCCGGTGCCACTTGGGCTCAGCGGGGTGGGTCCCTGAGGGGCCCATTCTCATTCTCTTCCGGGAGTCCATGAATTTTTTTTTTTATTTTAGAGAGTATAAAACAAGCAAAACAAAACAGAATAAAGCAGATCAGGACAAAACAATGCAAGCAACACAGGATTTCAAAACAAGACAACAGGAAATCAACAGTAACTACCATAATATCTCTTGTTTTCTTCAAAATAGTTGTCCATGTCTTCACACACATGAATTCAAACAAAATAAAATAGTATAAAACAGTTAACATTCATAGGATTAGGGTGTGTCTTTATATGCACAATTCTATGGCTCACTACAGGAATGAATTGGGTCATATTTGAAGCTGGTCCTGACTGGGAGAAAAAGTGAGGGATCTAGTGATAATCTTTTTCCCTTGAGACTCTGCAAGCCATCTAGATGGGGATTAGAATTGAGGTGGGACCCAACTGACTTCAGGGCCAATCTCTTTGGAGGCATTTAAACACCAGGAACAGTACAGAGTGACTTGTGCCAAAAAATAATAATTAAGGCCAAGCTGTTTAAGAGGCCCTGTGTGTTAAATCAGGTGTGAGCTTGGGGGTGTTAGTTAGTTTAAAGAACAAGTTAGGTATGATTATCTAATTCACATCTCCATATCTGCTGGTCAAGATATCCACATGCACAGGACATCCAGCTCCCATGTGTTAAATATTATGTGACCAAAGGCTATGGGAGCCCAGAAAGAGTAGCAAATAATCCACAAGAGTTATCCAAACCCTCAAAACTCAAAGGACTTTAAGTTTTTTCCCACACGGCTCATTGTAATCACCGTTGCTATGTTGACAAATGATCTCTGACCTTACCAACTTCTAATAATCGTGTTATTAAGCCCAGTGCGTCTGTGAGTTATGAATCTAGAAAAACAGAGCACTAGTTACTTGCATGTACTCTATGATGTTTGGGCCTCTGCTGGGATGATATGGAGGCTGCAGTGATTCAACTGCTAGGGCAGGAATCACCAAGAGGCTTCTGCATTCCTAAATCTGGTGATTGGTGCTGGTTGTCTACATGGATCTCAGCTGAGTTATATAGCAGAGTCACATAGCCTGGGCTGGATTACACTTTGAGAGCAAGCATTTGAGTAATGCATGTGTGGCATTTATACCTAGACTCAGAAGTCATACAGCATCTCTTCTGTTATGGCTTGTATCTAAATGCCCCACTCTAAACTTTATGTGCTCCTAGGTGGGACTTTCAGAGCTGTCTGGATCTTGGGTGGGTGATGCCGGGATTAAGGGTATGGAGTGCTAAATTAGTCCACTGATTGATTTAGCATAGTTCTGGATGTGGATAATGGAAAGACCCAGGCTGGAATAAAAGGGAAAGGGAGACTTGCTGCTTGCTGCTGCCTTCTGCCTGCCTTGCCATGAGCTGTTTCTCCTCTGGGATGCTGCTCTGCCACTCCACACTGCCTTAGAGCCAGCCGAATACAGACTGAAACTTCTACAGAGTGTGAGCTAAAATAAACCTCTACTTTTTAAATTTTGGGTGTCAAGTATTTCATCCCAGCAATGAGAAAGTAACTAAGACAACTCCCATGGTGCTCTGTTGGTCAAACTAGTCACAAAGGTCAGCCCAGGTTTGACAGACATTGCCACTTCATGGTGCCAAGATGACATTATAAGAATGAGAGATTTTGTCATGACCATTCTGCCACAATGCTCCTTTGAGAAACTTTGTCAGTTCTCTCTCATAGTTATAAAAGCCCATCTTGCAACTGTGAAAAACCAACACAGTTGCTGTTAACTTTACCTTCTCCCACAACATCTAGCATCCTACTTATTTTCAGAAGAGTTTAATAACAATTTGTGGTATGGGTGGATAAGCAAATGAATGAATAAACGAGTGAGAAATGGGTTGCCAGACCATCTCCAAGGCACCAGACACAGACATCTGCCTGGGGAAGCTGGAGCCCCTTAAAGGAAGGAACCACTTATGGAAAGTCAGTTTTATTGCTCTCACATCCCTCTTGTATGTTCTCAGCTAATCCGGCAATCTATTATTTATGTGTAGCCTAATTAAGGTTGTGAGTGGCTTGATCCTTGTTTACTTAAGTCTATCCCGGAAGATTGCCAAGATTAAATAAAATTACCTCCTGGCATGTAAGGCTCACAAGGGCTGGGCTGAAAGAGAAGAGAGGAGTGGCTGAGAAGCTGCTCCTGATCTTCTGGAGGACTGTGCCTCAGAAAACTTGGTCTCTCAATCCTATGCATGCACACATCACATGCCTATGCCTCATCCATTCACCCAGAGACCAGATGGACCACACGCACACACAGACGTCCACGAACATGGCACCACTGCTGTGTAAACTCATTCTTATCCAATGCCACTGCACCTGTAGCTGTTGCTGCCAATTCCAGTTCACTTAATAAAGATTCAGATAATCTAGACCAAACAAAACCCAGTGAAGTCTGAAACTAACTAATCGAAAACGATTAGCTCTTCTCAGTCCCTGAATCCACCCTTTTCTTGTAAAACCAAAGGCCAGTTCTCATTTGGATGCTGGCCTTGTACATTTAATGAAGAGAAAAAGCAAACTGGCCCAAGTGCAGGCATAGGTTAGTATTTTTGAATGATTAATAGCAAATTAGAAAACTTTTCACAGGGCCATTTATATTTTTTACCTCTGCTCTTGAGTCTGTTTTTCTTTGGAATAGTAATTAACTCATTCATATCCAACATGTATTCAGAGTTAAGGAGATGCTTCTTTCATGATTTGCCCACACTTATATCCTAGAGTCTGTAGGAGACCTCAGGGTCTTAGAGAAAGAAGAGTACCCTTCCCTTTCTCCATCCACAACTATGACAAAAGAGATGCCACTGGCAATTGTTTACTGGAGTCGAACCCTGGGAGGCAGTGAAGAATATATATAGTTTTACATCAACAGAGAGTAAATGCAGAGAAAAGAACAAGTGTTCTGAATACTGAGGAGATATAGACACATTTGGAATGATCCTTTATTCATTTATTGAACAGCACTTGTTGGAAGTATACTCATACCAGGAACAGTTCCACTTTATTTCTTCTGGTTACTCATATTCAGTAATATAAATAAACTGACAAATTGATAATGCTAAAGCATAGGGAGCCAGAAGAGCACAGAGCAGGAGCTTTTTTAGCTTGTTTTAGGAGGAGTTTGATGAGATCTAAGGCTGGGGTTGCTGATTGGGGAGGATAAAAGAGAGATGGGAATAAGCTTTGCATAAGAGGTAGTGGTGGTACATGATGTTGCAGAGAATAACCATATAAGTCATTGCACAAAAGTAGCAACAGAAGAAATAGTAATGACACACACATAAACAAAAATAAATGGTAATGACACTGCTACCATATACACCTGGTAAAATAAAGTATAGATTATGGCATTTAATTCTAACAACAAATCTGGCTCCTCCCTTTGTCATATACAAAATATAACCAAATTACACTGAGATTAAGGAATTTTCCTCAAGTCACAGGTGATGAGGGTGGAATTTAAACCCAGAAAGAGAACCAGCCTCCAGTTTTCACAGTCAACCTCTGTGCTCTTCTGCCAGCCACATTCAGGCAAGTTTTGTCCTACACCCTATAAGCAATTGTATGCATTGAAGAATTTTAAGTAGATAAGGGGCATGGCCAGGTTTATGTTTAAAAGCAAGTCCGTTTGCAGAGTGAGAAGGCTTGGAAATTGATGATGATGACTAATTAGGAGGGTTGCCAGATCCCAGTGGGAGGATATGATTACCAAAGCTGGAAGTGGGAGATGAGAAGAAAGGGCCAAATTGAAGAAATGTTTGAGATAAAAACTTGAATAGTATCTGTGATTGTTTGAGAGAGAAGAGTGGGTGAGAAAAAAATCTAGGATGATGCCAAGATTTATGGACAGAGTGTCTGGATATTCCATTAACCATCTAGAAAATATTGGAGGCAGAATGGGCCTGGGGGTCAGAAGGTGAAGAGAGACCTGGTGAGAAATGTACTTCTTATGTTTTGGGTCTGTTGACTTCAAAGGATATTGGAATATGAAAATGGAGATAAACAGAAACCGTGTTGGTGGTTGAATCTGTAGTTGAGTTAAGAGGTTAAAGCTGGAAATAATAGTCACAGGAAACTTGTGGTAAAACCATGAGCCATGATAGTATTAGAAAAGGATGAAATGTGCTAGAAAAGGAGAATCCCCAAATGACTCCTGCCTTAAAAAGGCAAGTAGATGAAACACTGGAAGGCTGTCCAAGAGAAAACACCTGAGAGGCAGGAGGAAGATAAGGGGATGGAGTCACAAAGGATAAAGAAGCAGGGTTTGAAGAAAAACAAAGTAGTTATTATCACTAAAGATACAGAAAAACCCAGAGAAACAAGGACTGACCAATGTCCTCCAGGTTTAACAATATGCAGTCCCTCAGTGGCCATTGACAGAATAGTTCATTGAGATTATGGAGCAGCAGAATCGAGAATCAGTAAACTAAGTCCTAATGAATGGAGCAGGGGAGAGTTGTGAAAACAGGTTGGTAAAATATGCTTCCAAGTAACTTGGTTCGTTGGAAAAGAAAAATACAAGGCACGTGGGATAAAAGGAGAATTGTTCAAGATTGGACAAGTATGAACTTCTTTGCAGGATTAAGAGAAGGAGTAAGTAGAAGAAAATTGGTGATGAAGAAGAAGAATAACAAAAGAATGAGTACCCAGGTTGGTGAAGTCAAGAGCATGCTGGAAAGTGAGATTGAACAGGAGGGTCTCTTCCTCTGATAACAGGAATGGACTGGGAAAAGGAGCATAAATCCAAATGGAGAGGACCTAGGGAAAGATGAAGCTCTGCTACTTCATTTCTCTAGAATTTAAAGGAAGCAGTAAATGAAAACATTGTCTTAGATAGTGAAGACTGAAAGGAAGGTTTATAAAGGAATGGAATAAGAGGAGGAAGAGTAAGGGAGCTGCCTGATCACAAAATAATCAGCCAGCTAGGAGTTCAGAGCTAAGAATACCACTTAGTTATGGGATTGCACCTTTGGACTTGCCAACAATTCAGGCATAGAGACTGGTAGGGTTGCCAGTGGAGGTAAAAGAGTCAGATACATTGACAACCAGGTCACAGGTGACTTGGTCATTATTGCATCTGTGTGTGTATTGCAGAAGCCATTGCATGTGAGGGATCCAGTATGGTGACTGGTGCATGGTCAACTCTCAGTTAATATCTGCTATTGTTAATGGCAATCAGTCTGTGTTCTTCAAGGTCATTTCCTATCATAAATTGGAAAATCTGGCATTTTTTTCCTACTAAAGAAGAAAACAGAGACACAGCCTTGCATTTTAATAGAAGAGTTTAAGATTTAAACTGAAGAATTTTCCAATTGAAAGGGCTAGAAAATGCCCACAGAGGCTATTAAAGAAGTTGATAAAATCCTATATGAACCTATGAGTCCAGACTAGATGTGAAGTAACTCTTTCATAAAGGAGCGAATAACCTCCAACCACCAGGGTGGATTGAACTTTCTATGAGTAGAAAACAACAATACTATTGCATGACATTAAATTCAGTCTACTAAGAATGGCTGCCCAGTGCTGGGATGACTGTGGATATTCAGGCAGGAGATCAATCAGTGGGTGATACCTGCCAAGGGGCACATTTGACTGGCCTGATCTAACCCTAACCTCTCCTTGTGCCTATGAGAAACTAAAATCCAGAGGAAGCATACACCTTAACCAGCTGTTTAGTGGCAAACCTGGACAACGAGACAGGTTTTCTAACTTACATCCTGGCATGCTGTGCAGCACTCCAAGTTGCCATTTCCAAAGCACTCACAAACAATAAAGACATCACAAAGGGAAAGCTAAAAACTGTAGGAAAGACCAAGAGGGGGCAGATTTATGAATTGAGACCCTGTTTTCATGTCTGGGCATGGGAGAATCATCATTTAGCATAAATAAACCAAAGTTTACAATCTAGAGTGATCCTGGGCAAAACCAAAGTGCTAAGGGAGCTGGGTTCCTGCTGTGAAATACTGTGTACAGTCTAAGCCCATTTGAAGCATGTAAAAGCCTAAGGGTCTGCACATGAGCACCACGCGTTTTAAGGAGAAGGCTATTTTAGTTGGAACAACATTGTTTGGCACCTAATGCTTATCCAGGACCCAGGGTGGTAGGCCCAATTATAAAATTAACATTGCTCATATCTGCTCAGTCAAATAGAAAGTAACTACTCTATAAAGGGGCTAGGCATCCAAAATTATACAGGGGAGGGGAAGCCCACTAATTGCCTCTTTTTTTTCCCAGCAGCATGGTGCTAGTCTCAGAATCTCCCAAGCAGATGGAAGGAAGATTGGGGTAGAAAAGCAATAAGAAAATTACTTTGCTTCATCAATTACCTCATCCCACTCCCATGTTCTCTCTCTCTGCTTCTCCCTTTTCCCTTCCTCCCAATCGCTTCTCCTAGCCTTCCTACTACCTTTTGTTCTGTCTGTTAATGCTTCCAGTCTTTCTACCACTACCCATCTACAAGTAGGATCTGCTTGGCAAATTAAAAAGAGCATCAGAGTCAGAGAGGTCTGAGTTTGAATCATTCCTTCACTAATACCAGCTATGTGACCACAGCAATTACCTTATCTCCCTGAGTCACACTTTGTTCATCTGAAAGTAGGAGTAAATACTCTAATATTTACCTTTTACTGTCATTCTGAGTGATGAATAACATGACAACTATTAAAGGCTTTAGCATGCCATGTCTTGCCCAGAGTATGCTTTAACTCTAATGTCAATTAGATCAGACCAGCCTCTGAGATTCATATTGGCCAGCACCCACAGTCCTGCTTGTTGGAAGGATCCCAGTCTCTCCAAAAACTCTTGGTGGAGGTATATATATTTCCCCTCATTGCTTCTGAATTTATTCAGTTTGGGACTCATTTTCTTATCTCAAAATAATTACTTCCGTATAAATGAACACAGGGTTCCACCTTGATTCTGTCATTTCCCCCAGGTATTCTTGCTATCAGTTTGTGGCTACAGCTGGATTTTACTGAAATGTAGAGGAGCAAACAGAGTTTGCATCATAGTATGCCTAAAACCTCCCTTGATTATTATATCGCTCTCCCAGTTTTAAATGTCCTTCATTTAAAGGCCAGGATTCCCTCCCTCCTACCTCTCTGTCCTTCTGGACACCAAATCCCAAAATCCTGTTCACTTCATCTGCAAAGCAGGTTGGTTATTCCCTTATTTTCCTGTGTTCTTCCTGTTCCAAGTTGAAGGCCTCATCTTTCACATTAAAAACATCCTGTCAAAGAATTTTCCTAAACGAAGTCTCCCTAGGAAGAATCTGGTGCCAGCTGTTAATGCAACAATTATGTCCTCTCTACCGTACACATCTTCAATCAATAGATGCCAGTGCACTCTTTCCTCCTTCATATTGAAAAATTTCTTTTCTCAGACCACCTTCCTTGCAAGTTATCTCTTTCTCACCTCCAGGGAGTTTCTTGGAAGAAGAAGGCGTTCTCTCCTCCCACTCACCTCATTTGCTTTCCTGAAAGCTGTCTCCACCAATAAATTGAGGCTGCCCTCTGAAAAGTCAGCACCAGTTTGCCAAAGCCAATGACTTTATCCCTATTTGCATACCATTTCACTCTGTTGACAATGGCTTACCCAGCACCATCAGCCCTGCTTCTCCAACCAGCCCTAGCCATCCCCTCTCGGTTCTCTTTCAGATGTTCCTCCCCCATTCACCTTGTCCACTGCACACTCTACTCTGCCTGCACTCTACAGCTTCCCCAGCCAGCTTATCCATTCTGACAAGTCAGGTTTTCAAGAGGTCAATGAAACTTCTCCATTCCTCTTTAGTTATAAATCTCCCACAGTTTACTTTCCCATTTATGAAAGTCTTCTGAAACTCTCTGACTGAATAAGGAGCAGGTACTGCCAAATCCTGGCCAAAACCATGCTCATCTTCCTTTCCCTTTCCACTACCAAGCCCACTCCTTTGGAACAATCACCAACCCTCCAATCTTCCTTTGCATCCACTTATTTAACAAGTAAGTATTTTTTGGATCATTCACCCAGGTGGTCTCACCCATTTCCATGGTCTTAAATAACACCCATATGTTGAGGACTCCAAAATCTTTATCTCAGCCCTAAGCTCTCCTGTTAGCTAGACTTGTGTATCTTGCTGCCTAGTCAACAGTTCATTTTCTTATCTGTTACGGACTTCAACCTTTAAATATCCAACAGAAAATTTCTATCTTCTCCCACCATAAGACGATTCTTTGCCAATCGAACCCATGTTAGTAAATAGCTCCTCCAACCTTGTATTTACTTAAGGCAGAAACGTGGGAACCATGATTTTGCCCTCATTCACCCATGTAATTTTTCCTGGTAGCAATTCTTAATCTGAAATATTTCCAAAATCTCCTCCTTTCTCTGCTGCCCCTAAGATCTGGGTTACAGTCATGCTTTCTGTGAATGACTATGGTCACCTGCTCCCAAATATATCCATTCTTGCACAAGAAAACTCTTAAAAACATAAACAGGTTCATGTTCTTCTCCTAGGTAAAACCCATTAGTGGTATTCACATTCCTTTGCATTCCTGTAAGTGCTTGCTGTCTTTCCAAAGTCCCTTCATTCATTCTATTCTGCATTAGGTGTACCTGTAATAACTAGGTTTCTTTCATCACCTCAAATAGCTTCCTTTTTTTCTTGCTGAGATATTTCTTCTGAGATTGGCTTCTTCTTCAGTGTTAAGTCTGAACTTAAATTTTATCTCTTCAAACAAGCCTTCCCTGACACTCCTAAGTTTATACCTGCTAATTGACTACTATTTTTTATCATTTCAATCTGGAAATTTCTTTTCTAACATTTAATTCTTCCTGATTTTTTGTTTTATTTTGTTTTTGTTTTCTTACTTGTGCATTACTTGTCTTCTACATGAGAACAGGGACCATATTTACTTTATTTGCCACTGAAATTCCAGCACTAGGGACATTATCTGGCACATACTAACTGCTCAGTAAATATTTGCTGAATGGATAAGCGAGTGAATGAAGGGTTGGAAAACTAAATGAGCCTATAAGATGTATGAAGTTTTGGATAAGACACAATCCCTATTCTCAAGGAATGTCCATAGCAAATAAACATAATTATAATGGATCTGTTTCTCCCATTTCCTCTTTAGGCCCAAAATAATGTAGAAATGCAGAGGCAAATACAACTAGTCCTGCAGGGGTGAGGGAGGTAACTGTGGAAGACTTCACAGAGAGCTGACAGAAAGGGCAAAGAAGAATATGAGAACTGGGAAGACTTTGAGATTATTTTTGGCTGATTGAATTGAAATAGAAATTGATCCTTGAATTTTAGTTGAAGTCAACTCAGGTAATCAGTTGATACTGGAGGTAAGAGTTGGAAATTGGGGATCTCAGTATAAAATACAGTCTTGGTATTTGTAAAAAATAGTATGTAAAATGCATTTGTTCTGCCTTACCTTCCAAAAAGAGTGTTGATACTCCAGTCCAGTATGTTGATATTATGAATGGAAAGTCACGGTGCACATTAATGTAATTAATGTAAATTAATGAATTTGATGAAGGACAGAACAAGGATCACATCATATCACTGCATCTCTCCTTAGTATATATGACAGCCAATCATCTCAGGTTACATTATGCTGAAGTAACAGATGATCCCAAAATCTTAATGGCTTCTACACCAGAAGTTTATTTCTCACATTATGGGAAAGTTGTGTTCATCATTCCTTGATTCACACTAAACAAACAGCTGCTACCAGAGATGCATTGGTCTGAAGGCAAAGAGGGAGAAAGACATTTCACAAGGAAGGGCTGACTCTTAAAGTTTACACTTGGAAGTAACTAATGTCATTAACAGTCTACTGGCCAAAGTCCATCACATGGCCAAGATAAGCATCATTGAATCAGGGATGTAAATTTTCTGAAAATACTTGGTAATAAAAATACAGTACCCAATGTCATATATAAATCAAGTGGATTGTTTATACTATTTTGTTGTTGTAAGAATGCTAAGAAATGCTCATAAATGATCCAAATAAGAATGTTAACAAATATTTCTATATAACCTAATATGAAATGTATCCTAGAGGCAATATAACAGCTGGTATTAGTGATACAGAAAGGCAGCAGAAAATATACTATCAAACACACAACACTGGCAATCTATCTGTAGATTAGTCCTGCAAACCCAGGATTTAGAATTTTCTACAAGATTTCAGTACACAACATACATAAGAAAATAAGTCATTTCCTCTTTAGGCCCAAATTACTACAATGTTCAATCCATAAATAAAATGTAGTTATTTTTTTCTCCAAAACATATAACTCAAAGATAAAAATAGAAGCATTTTATATGCCTACATGTTTTGTAGAATGGCAAATATATTGTATGGAAAAGTTTGGGTTGGCATCAAAAATTATAAAGGTTTTATGTGTGTGTGATAAAGCATAGTTAAAGATTAAATTTAAAATTTAAAGCCAGACTCTTGTCAACTAAATCGTTAAGTACTAATCCAAATAGGAATTTTAGAGGAAGGACAGGAGTGTATCATTTAGTTAAAGCAAATAGTCAATTCTAAGTCCTCTGATAACAGAGAATACATCTAATTTTATTTTATTTAAAGATAAGTCCTCTGATAACAGAGAATACATCTAATTTTATTTTATTTAAAGATAATAAATCCCCCCCAAAAAAACAGAATAAAGTCAGTGAAAACAAAGCGGTAAAACTGGTACAGAACTTCGAAGCAGGATAGTAGGAAAACAACAATGACCACCATAGCGTATCATGTTATCTTCACAATAGTTGCCCATTCTATCAGATATAGCAAAATCAAACCAAAACAAGACAGAATAAAACCAATCAAAGCAGAATATTGAATAAAGCAAAACAATTAATCATAACAAAACAATATAGTGAGAACAATATTAGACCTGAAAAACAAGATAGAAAGAACTCCCCCATATTTGCTATACTGCACACTGTCATCCTCCCAACAGATGCTCAGGGCGCTGACCCCAGTCCTGCAAAGTCAACCAAACAATACAAGCATTCAGTTGCTTTTTGTGACTCAGTTGCTATCAGCTCAGCCTATCTTCCAAACCAGCCTATTGCTTACAAGGGGAGAAGGGGAGTACTTGATTCTCAGCCCACACCAGTAGGCTCATGGGAAGTTGCTATATGACCTCTCTTCCTGGGCCCTGCATGGCTTGCTTGGTTTACCAGAAAGCTAACTATTTGGCTACTTGGTGGGCTTTTCCCAGTCCCAGCATGGCCAGTTCTCAGGAGGTGCTGACTTCTCTCTTCCTGGTCCCTGAATAACTTGCCTCCATCTTATATATTTTTTAATCCCCAGCAGCTAATGTAGTGCCTGCTATCCAGTAAGTTTTTAACAAATATTTCATACTAACATCTTTCTGAAGAACTATTTATATCAACTTTTGAAATTCTCATGCAGTTTGACCCTAAAATTCCAAGTTTAGAAATATATCCTTTGAAAATAATTAAACAATGTATGGGATATTTTTCACAATCCTATATATAGCATCAGTACTAACATTCAAAATATCCAAAAACAGTACTAGTCAAGTATGTCATAGTATATCATACAACAAAATACAAGGTAACTATAGAAAACTATATTTTCAAATAACCCTTAACTGTAACAGAAATAGAATGTCATACAGGAGAAAAAAATAGTAGAAAAAGTTGTAGATACAATAAGATGTCACACTAGTGAAATGCACATATAATATATGGGCACATACCTGTGCACATACTTAAGGTTCTGAATGAGAAAAAAATGTGTTATGAGGAAAAAGTACATATTTCTAGCAAGTCCCTTCTGGTTTATAGAGGATGCTAAAACGAGTCCCTTGCTTACTGAGTGGAGAGACGTACAGGACGATGCAGACAGAAGAGAGGCTGGGACCGTGGATAAGATGAGATGGTGTGGTAAGACTAACGATAGGCAAGGAGCTGAGGCAGTTGGCAGTTGATGGAAATTAGAGGAGCAGCAAAAAATCCAGATGTCTAGTAGGGATTTTTTTTTATCAAATCTCATTTTACAGTGTGTACTGTATCCTTCTCTTTTGCCTAACTTAGAAATTTTCAGCAAAATCTTCATTTTTCTCATTACTTTGTGAAGCCTGGTTTGCTTGGAGGGTAGGTGACCAGTTGGGGACACTTGCTCAGGGGCAAGAAGCAAGGCTGCCTATGGGATCTCACAATGGAAGGAAATGCACCAAAGTATTAGACAGCTTTGGATAGAGAGAAAAGAAGGTAATTTTCATTTCCTTCTTTGTACATTAATGGCTTTTCCAAATTCCTGCAATGAATATGCATTGCTATTATAATAACAAAAAACGTTGCTTTTTTAAAGATAAATTGATGTAGAATGAATATGTGAATAAATCAATGAATGAATGAATTAACTAATTAGTGAAATGATTGACCTGGGCAAAAGAAGCACAAACAGGATTTTAATTGACAAATTTGCTTGTTCTTATTTCCTGCTGTGGACATTAGTCAGCCTCTATCTTTAGAGGAGACATATCTTTAAAAGAGAAAAAGAAAAATACTCTTCAAAAGGAAGCAATATTTTCATGCTTTCTACAACATTTGCAAAATGCCTCCACTCGACTCAACTTGGGTCATGTTTCACATGCCTCTTATCTTTCTCCAGGGTTTATAGCCAAAACCCCCAGAATTTACTAGCACAGAATTCTATGAAAATCAAAGAAAACAGGCAATAGATAGTAGAGGTAGCATAAACAAACAAGTTTATCACCTTCCTGCTTTGAAATGTTGTGACTCTGTGATTGTAGGTAGACCTATAACATCAATGTGAGTGTGTGTGTGTGTGTGTGTGTGCGCACACAAGCATGTGTGATGCATGTAGAAGTATGAAGATAAAGCTACGAATAGAAAACCTAGTTAAACACATATATAAATACAGTAAGCCAGAACCAGTGCTAAACCACATGTGTTGAACACATCAATTGGCTGATTTGTTCTTTTCTCACACATAAATGCGGAGGCAAAATTGGAAATCAGGTGTGTCATGTAGAATGGGACCTACAAGGGCTTCTATGGGAAGCATATTGTTTGCCCATATGGGCTGGTGGAGGTGGCAGCTGGGTGAGAGGGTACCTTGCCACCTGCCAGGGTGAGATACAAGCGGCCACTTGGAGTTCTGGAACCCAGGGTGAGGACAGCTCAAGGGCATGGGGAGCTTTCTGCAAAATTTGGGGAGGACGATGACTGACTACACCGTGGAGAGAAGAAAGGAGAGGGAGAGAGAGGGAAAGAGAAGTCTGCCTGACAAAGCTGATTTTTTTGTACAGATGCTTCTGGCAGAAGAACAGGGTGGGAGCAGTGTGTTCAGCTACATTAGTCAGGGATAGAGTTTTAATAGGCTGCAGAAGGAAATGATGACGGCAGAGTTAGGAGCAGTGAGTAACTCAATTTGAGAGAGCCGAGCTCTGTGGGAGATGACAACCCAGGCGCCATGTTCTGGTTGGCCCTGTGGGGGCAGGGCTGGTGTTGGGGTCAAGGCAGACACCAGTATTGGGAATAAACACATGCAGGGGGCTCTGGGAGGTGACCCTGCAGCTTCTCCTGCTGTGACACGGGGATACCCAGGGCACATCAGCAATGCCAACCTGTATGGAAACGATCGCAAGCAG
The DNA here is from genome assembly GCA_004363535.1 of Dasyprocta punctata. NCBI lineage: Eukaryota > Metazoa > Chordata > Mammalia > Rodentia > Dasyproctidae > Dasyprocta > Dasyprocta punctata. The sequence continues at coordinate 8,523 of RJWM01001366.1, read as the reverse complement.
CTGGGGACAGAGCTGTCATTCATCGTTATTAGAGGGCAGGAGAACACCTATTCTTGAGGAGGCTCTGTACAAGGATGAGACTTTTTTTCCTTAAGAGAAGGCTTTTAGTGGCTTCAAGGCTTAAGGAATAAAACCTCCACCTCTTGAATGGAGAAGGTGACACCACGAAGTGCCTTTGGTCAGTGAGCCAGGTAAGGGGATAAGCTGGTGACAAGGTTGACAGTGTTCAGGGGACATTTGTGTAAATTAGAAGAAAGTGGAGGATTCGTAGCTTGAAGGAGAGCAGGGCAGATGAATTCGACTCCCTCTGTATCCCTGGCTGGTTGCCCTGTGTAGGGTACAATCTGCCCAGCCACAGAGAGCGGCTCTGAGAACTGACCTGTGACAAGCTCCCTGGCCAGGATTCCTGGCCCTCCAGGACCTGCCCCAGGCTGACTGAACAGCCTTCTCTCTCGCGTGGCTTGCCACATACTCACACTCCAGCAGAACCCTTCCCCAAACCTCACGGCCTCACCTTTATACTTTTGCTCCTAACCTGCATCTTTGCCTAATGTTATCCCATGAATTTTAAAGTTCCTGCCCAAATTCTTCCTCACCAAGAATCCTGCTCTTGTTGGCTCTAAATTAAAGTGACCATACCTTAATTGGAGTTTGTATAGCACTTCATCTCTATATCTCTCATGTCATCATTCTTGGGTCATCGTTTACCTTTTACCCTTTATTGTAGTTTTTAATATACATTTCCTATGTCCTCCAAGAACTGCCAGCTCCCAGAGGACACGATCTGCTTTCTATTTATATTATATACTTTGTAGCAGCAAAACACAGCATCTGGCCTGCTGACATTCAATAGGCAGACCTGTGGAAAGAATTTCAGCAAAGCAGGTTTAGGCCCCAGATCTTGTCACTTGACCAAAATAATCACTAATAGTCATTTCTTTTTATGTGGAAGGAGCTGTTGAAAATGCTTAACAAGCAGGTAGTTACTAAATTTTCTTAATTAGTCTAGGTAGATTCTGTTTGTATTTCTAAATATGGAACAGGAAACTGAGGCATAGAGTATTATGCCCAAGTCAATGGGTCCAAGAGTCCACACTTGCAACTATACAGTGTGCTTTCTAAAGTTGGCAGGCCTTGGGTTTAATCAGCCTAGTTCTTAACTTCTTCTACATCTGTAAAAATGGGATAATGACACTAACTTATTACATACACTTACACAGCAGCTATATATGACCCATGTAGACTCATGAGACATAATAAATCTTCAATAAAAAGAAATCATCATTGGTAAACATGCTTTGAATGAAGAAAATAGGGAAAGAATGTTATCAAGAATAGTATGTCTATAGTCCAACCCACAAACATGATCCACATTTGAAACCTAAATCTCTCCAGTAGCCACAGGAGTAAAAAAAAAAACAAGCAGATAAAATCAAGATATTTTATTTAACCCAAGATATTATTAGTTGGACATGTAATGATTAAAAATTACTAATGAAATATCTTGCATTATTTCTTTACACTAAGTCTTCAAAATCTGGTTTGTATTTCACACCAGAGGCACATCTCCATTCAGACTCAGCAAATTTCAAATATTCAAGAGCCACATGTGGCTAGTAGCTACCATAATAGGCAGTATAGATCTGGCAGATCTAAGGAAAAAAAGAAAAAGAAATCCTATTCAAAAGTCCAATTGGGAAGCCAAAATTCTGCCATGGGAGTTATAATTAATTTTCCCTTTTCAAGAACTCATCATTAGAATGCCAGTACCTCTGGGATTGTGAGTGACTACTGAAGCAGGCACTGTGCTGCAGATAGAACCAGGTCACTGGTCGCAAGAGTTTAAAATACAGATCCAGTATTTAAAAGAGTGAATCTCTGAACTGGACATACCTGAGCTCCATTACGACTCTGCTTTGCACAATTTGTGTGACCTTGGCTGAGTCCCTTAACATCACTGAGCCCGGTTCCTGATCTGTGAGGGGGAATTACATGAGGACTGAGAAAAATAAGGCACATAGGGGCCAGCACAGGGACTCAATGGAATCCATTCCCTTCTTTCTGTCCTCAACCTCTGTGTCTCTCTAGCTGTCCCTCCCTACCCTTCCTGTCACGCAGGCACACTCACAAGGCTTTTGCCAGATCAATCACCATTAGGAGAGCCCTCTTGATTCACTCTCACAAGGATCTGTTGAGAGTCTATGTTTCTACAACATACAGATGCCAAGGGGATCTCAAAAAAGTACATCATGAAGATGAGATGGTTTCAGTGCCCAAATCTCAGTTAAGAATTTTCATGTTGCTTAGGACTTGTCCTCTCCCTGAAGTCTGGTCTCAGTCCCTGTACTCATCTACTCTGCTGGGACCCCTTGTTCCTGGGTGGTGGAGTAGTGCAGCTGGGACACTGCCATGTGCTTGCCACTGTCAGACCCAGATGTGGGACCCAGTTCTGGGAAGTAGACTCTGCCTGTGGCCCTGCCTACCAATATTTCTTTTGATTATTTGCCTCTTTCCTCTCCTAGTTCAGGACTTGCTCGGGTCATTTTGTTATAGTTTGTCGCTTGACGTTGTCTAGCTCTGCCTACAAGACAAATGCATGTTGTACAAGGGCCACAAAGAAAAGACTCCAGGAACCAATCTACACACATCAGGTTGTTAACCAAGGGGCCAGGGTGAATTTCCCAAACAGATAGGAAAACCTGTAGCTACAAGGAAAAGTACAGAAAGAAGTACAGACTGCTTTGAACCAAGAAGATTGGAGAGAACTTAATGGCATTAGAACCAGCACAAGCAGAAGTCTGGAGGTATCAAGAGAAGCACAGGAATGACTTGGGAATGGGTTAGGCAGCCTAGAAGCCAAGTCTGCAAAGGAAGTATGTGTTTCAGAATAATTCTTTTTATCCACACCCCTGCAGGATCTTGGGCACAGGAGCTCCTGAAGCCTCCATATTGTTTGCTAGGGCTTAGAATGATTCAAATACTTGCAAATAGCACTGCCCACTGCTTGAAACACCTACCATTACAACTAGGACTCATTCCCTCTGCTGCCACCTATTTACTGACCTGGCCTGCTGAATTACCATGCAGAGTTTACCATCCAGAACGCAATGCCTGTTCCGCCATGGTCATTTCAGGTCATGGTCTCACCAGTCTTGCTCTCATTTATAAACCATGCCATTTAATCCTAAAATATGAAACTCAGATGTTTACTGTATCAAAGGGGCTGACTGAGGCAGCTGGAGGCTCACATAAAATAGTGGTAAAAGGCATTAGTGTCAGAAATTCCAACTTTACCACTTGCATACTCTTAACTTCTTTAACCACAATATTCTTGTCTGTAAAATAGGCACAATAAGGTCTATTTTACAGGATTACTATGACATATAAATGGCATATTTTGCATAAAATATCTTTCAATACCCAGCACATGGGGAGCAATGAATCCATGGTAGCTTAATTTAGGTAAATAAGTGAATATCTCCAGTGGCTCACCATCGATGGAATGCCAAGGCCTGATATGTGAACCCTGTGCAAGATTACCTTCATCATCTCCTTTTTATCTTGCACACTTTCCACACAATCTCATCTCTCCAATCATACTCAGCCACACATAGTTCCAGAGTCACCCATGGCGCTGCTGCCTCTGAGACTCTACATGTCACCTCTCCTTCTTAGGATGCTTTCCAGCTTCTTCATGTGACTAGTCCCTACTCCCACCAATCAGTCAAAAGCCGCATCCTCCAAAGCTGTCCCAACCCTTCCACCTCAAATGTATACTCCTCTTTCTCCAGAACCAGACAGTACCTTTCAGTCACATAGCTATTGTCTTGTGCCATAACCACTAACAAAACTCCTTACAAGTAAAGTCATGTGACTCTGTTTTAGGTACCCATGGGCCTGACACAGAAAAAGCAATTGTTAATAGTAAAAGTAAGTATGTAATGACTGCTTATTCTGTTTCCAGGGACTGTGCTATGCTCTTTACACACATTGTGTCATTTAATCTTCAATAACCTGTAAGGTAGATACTATTATTAACTCTGTTTTTTTTCAAATAGAGAGTTTAAAACTCAAATGTGTTAAATGATTTGTTCCAGTACTATCAACCAGTAAGGGAAGGGGCTGAGATTCCAACTCAGAGTCAGGTAACTCAAAGCCTGAACACCTGGTCACACCATTCAAGAAGCAAAGAATGAATCAAATGAGTATTTCTCATCAAGGTCCAGAATGTAGAGAGGAGTGAAATAGAGAAGCATACTCTTCAAATGATCATTTTTGCTCTTGTGACTGCATATTTGTCATTCGTGATACACATCATCATATGGGAAATTAAAAAAAAAAAAAAAGAAAAACAAAGAGCCAACCCATGGTAACCAGCCATGCAGCCTTGGTGGTCAGGACCATGATCAGTCCCCTCCCCATTTCCCTCTTTTTCCTTTGGCGAGATGCTCATTATGTGGTCACTGCAGAAATAAGGAAGGAACTGAAGCTCTCACAAGGTCCAGGATCAAAAGCAGGGATATTGGCCAGCCATACCCACCTCCCAAGGAGAGGACAGGAAAAAGGAAGGAAACATCTGGAAGCAGCAGCATTTCGTTCTGGACCCTGCGCACATGAATGATGCACTAAGACAATTCTCTGCCTTATCATAAATTCTGCAAACTCATGAACTTTGCAATCTCTGAAGCTCAGCGCTGTATGGGAGCCACTTATCTTGTGCTGAAAGCAATATAAAAACAGATGGCAAAGAGTGCATCAGGAGATAAATCAGCGGCCTGGCTGCCAGGAGTTTGCGGACAAACCCAACACGACCAGACTCTCCACTCTGAGACACGGGAATTGCTCAGCAGGGTCCCCCGGGGCAAGGCAGTCAGGCTGGCAGAGAAGGTGGCTGGTGTAAGGAGGAGACAGAGTCTCCTGGGAGGGCATGAGAGAAAGGGCACCTTCATACACAGCCTGGGGAAGTGGCTGGTCCTTTCAGAGGGGGAGGCCGAGGGTCAAGGACAGCGCAAGGCACTCTGCAAACCTGTAGCTGAGAATAGAGCTTTAGCATTTAAAAGACATTGTCCCATTGTTGCCGCACTGAATCTTTTGTGTAACCCTAGGAGATATTTATTTTTACAGATAGGGAAACTGAGGCTAGAGGATCATGATTTGACCAAAGTCACTTGGAAAGCCAGAACCTGAATCAAAGAGCCATGACAAATAGTAGCTGTGTGTCACTTCATAGGCTCTGAGTGGACCTTCTTTGACTCACCGCAGTTCTGAGAAAAAAGGCGAACCAAAAATGAAAACAAGGCTCAGAGTTGCGATGCCTTGCCTGATGTTACAACCCCCAGCTGGTGCTTTTCCTGCTCCCTGGCTGCAGACTAGGCTGGTGTGGCAACAAGAGACCAGTTTATACTCTGCTTTTGCCAGAGAACCAAAGCAAGGGCTCTAAGATACAGGGCAATGTCAATGTCTGCTGGGGACAGGCCCTACAGAGAGGCTGCAAGGGAGAAGGTCACAAGACTAAAGCAGACAGTGAGAGTAAGAAGAAAGAGAAACATCAAGGGTAAGAGACAATGGAGAAGAGAGAGGAAGAGGAAAGAAAGGTGCTCAGGAGGGCAGGAGAGAGAAGTCTGGTGTCTACTGTGGCCTGCAAGTGTAACTCCCAGGCACTGGGCTGGGGTCGGCACAGCTTTGAAATAAGTAAGATGGAGCCAGGGATCAGGGACACCACCTCTATGCACTCTGAAAAGTCACACAAATGCCTCTTCCAGAGTGGGCTGACAAAGAGCATCTAATTCTGTAATAAGGGAGTCTATTGTTCCTGAGCAGCAATTTGCATTTAGTGAACACATACTCAGTGGCGGGCACTGCTGAGTGCTGGGAGGGTAGAATGCAGTCCAAACAGTGATGCAGAGAAATGAGGAAGAAAGTCGTCTTCAGATGAGCACAGAACCTCAGCTCTATCCCACCAGACAGGAAATAAGGAAAGCACTCAAAATGGGAGAAACTCGGCATAGCGGCAAGAATGCAGGGTTGTGAGGCAGGAGTCCCCAGTTCCATGCTCCTGACATGCTCCTCTCTGAGCTGGGGTTGGGTGAGTGCTGCCTCTGTGTTGACTTTGTGACAGGGGCTAGAGATCAGGTGATGGAGGAGAAGCCTCGAGCACACATCCTGCCAGGCCCTTGGTACATGTTCACTGACCTCCCTCAGCCACCTGAGAATTGCCTGTTTGCTGTCTTTTAGTTATGTCCGGGAAGTCCCTGGCCCGCCGTTCCCACATGCTTTTGTGTCCCTGGGCACTGGACCACTGGCCTTGGCTATCTTGTTTGCTCTGGGATTAGAGAGCCTCAAGTCTCCAAGTACTGCACTCCTTTCCCTTTGGTCTGAACTTCCCCAGGATTGAGACTGCTCCTGCCATTCCGGGGACCTCAGATGAAATGCCACGGTGGGACTCCAGACACGCACACATGTGAGAGGTTTGCCCACAGACACACAGGTCCACCACAGCAACTACTGCACTAAGCATCTTGTGCATATTATCCCATTTGAACCCCTCCATAACCTTACCAAGTGTGCACTATTGTTCTCATTGTACAACTGGGGAGACCAAGGCACAGAGAAGTCAAGCAACTTGCCCAAGGGCCCATGCGTCACAGTGGCCTGGGTCTTGAACTCAGGTGGGTCTGACTGTAATCTGAAAGCTTGGGCACGGTGTACCTCACCCCTGCAGATGCCAAGGGACATCGTGCAGGTCCAGGTCTGTATGGCTTCTGTGGCTCTGGATTCAGTCATGGGCACCGGGAGGGTTTTGCCACAATTCAAGATGCATGTGCTCTGGGAGCCTCTGCATGGAGGAGTGGTGTAGGGAGGAACCCGACTCTTCCCTGCCAGCCCAGCCCTCTCCCGGGAAGGGCCAACACCAATTTGGAAGCAAAACAGAGAAGACCAGATGTGGAGAGGGGCTGAGACGAGCCTGCATTCTACTCAGTGGTTTTTCAAAACATCCCTCCCCTCCTCAAAATGAGCAGGCTTACAGCCACGGCTGCACGGAGACAATAATCACTAATCAAGTCGAAGTTTCCTTCTAATCAGTTCAGTTGTTGGAGGAAGCGATGCAGGCAGGCCTGTGTGGGAGGGTGGCTGTGGATCACGATCCTGTGCTGGAGGGCCACGAGGGTTGAGCCTGTGGCCTGCCGGGCGTCCTGAGTCACAGCCCCTCCCGGCAGCGCGGGGCAGTCAGCCCAGCAGCTGCTTTGGGATGAGCCTGCCTCGCGTGCTTTCTTCTCCAGCCTCCCGAAATAGAAGGTCCTTAATCTTGGGGCTGTAAATGGTCAGGATGGAATCACAGAAAGAGCATTGCCTCTGTGATCAGGCCCCTGGGGTTGAAGTCTGATTCTGCCATCAACAACCCCGATGCTTGGAAATGTTACTGAACCCTGCTGGCTCTCCATTGTACAATGGAGATGAAACAAGTGTTGTCTTCCTAGAAAATCCTGTGCACCCTTCAAAATGTGCCTCAAATATCACTTTCCTAACCAGCATCTCACCCTCTTCCCGGAATTAATTATCCCTCTTCTGCATTTTCCAAAACATGCTACTCAAATATCTGCCAGAGTACTTATTGCTCTGAGTGGTGGCTTCATCATTTGCAATTCTATTTTATAGACCAAGAGCACTTGAGGAGCAGAAATGATAATGTATTCATAACTGTGACCCCCGCACTGGCCTACCCCAAACCTGGCACATAATAGCTGCTTATTAAATGTTTGTCGAATGAATAGTGAATGAGGAGTAAATAAGGGGTATGTATACTTGAACCTGTCATTTGAATTCAAACATGAAGCTTCCCATCTTATCCGATGTCGTTATCAAATGCAAAACCTTTTGCAGACTCTGGCACTCCAGCAATAATAATCATCAACAGGACCAGAGATATGCAGGAAATAAGAAAATTGGATGATCGACAACTCCTGCAAAATTCCATCAAGAGTTTTCCAGTTACCAGCAAGTGTACAGATCCTACTTTATTCAATCTAGATTAAACCACTTATTGGAAAGACTTTAAATTAAGTGTGACTGAATTAGCTGCTGTTAATTTTCCCCCCCTAGATCAGCTAATCTCTAAGCGGTGTCTTCTCTTCCTCGACTGATCGGTTTCCTCTCTGGTGCACTGGGATTGATCTATATCTTCAGAGATATTGAGTGGCCAGGCTCTCAAGCAGGGAGAGATACTGAGTCTGCTGGTGGAGCCGGGCGCTGTGTGCTGTGCTTCCCCCTCGGGAGGGCTGTCTGGCACTCCGTGAGCTGGGACAATAGGTACAGTGCTTGTGAGTTGCTATCGCTAATAGTAATCTGCGTGCTCCGATGAGCTCCTGCTGCAAACCCTCATTTCATAAAATGGAGATGCCAGGAGTTAGCCAGGCCCAAAGCCGCTTACGGCTCTAACTCTCCTCAAGGGCAGCAAAGGGCAGATGGATTTGCTGTTGTTCTTCCCTTTTCCTCTGCCCTAATCCCCACCCTAAAAGAAGATCT